>JAQFXV010001643.1:0-12740 GCA_034694065.1 Camisia spinifer | reverse complement strand
AAGTCAAGTAATGATTGTCCAAATATATAGTTTTATTTGTTTTATTCCACAATTGCGGCTGTTTTTCAACTGAAAGACCTATTGTTTACACAACTGATTTCTTTTATACTTTCTCTATATCTGAGCCGTGACTTGAAAAATATTATTTTACAAAAAATTTCTATTGCTTTGAAGAGCAAAAGTAAAATTTCATAGAAAAGAATCTCAAATGATAGAAAATATAATAAAAACTTTTTTGTCCAACTTTTAAATCTTAAGCTTTAGTGTACGAACTTTGACCTAATCTTAAACATTTCAACGAAAATCCCCGCTCTATGACTGAGAATTAAATGTTAACGCGATTTTAGAATGATACCTTTGAAAATAGTATTATGAACTTTACATTTTTTACGTAATACTTGATTATTAAGTGAATATCTCTAATAATTGAATATATATTTTGTTAATTATTGAAGTTTTGATATTAATTTTTAAGCTTAAAAACTTTTAAAGCTTTTGATAATTAGTTTGCAGAATAGTAATATAGAGTGCACTACAAAACGAAAATAAATGTTTACACACTTTGTTTTTATCACATGTTATGATAAGAAACAATGTTTTGAATTAAAGTAAAAACTTTTAAATTAAACTTTAAATAAACAATTAATTAACTAATAATGACATCAATAAAAGCGTTTAAATTAATAAAACAAGCGTTTAGTATAAAATCTCATTTATTTAACAATAAACTATTGCTTAATAGAAAACTATTAAATAATTCGCGAACTATTTATCGTTTTTCATCGGATTTAAAAAACAAAACAGGTTTTTATCAATTTATTACTCAATAATTAAATTAAATATTAATTAGTTTTATATTCAATTCAAACGAATAGAGTCTCAAAGTATTGAATTAATAGACGAACAAAACTTCGAAGACTTGACAATTGAAAAATACAATGAATTAATTAAAAGCGAAGAAATGAGAGAAAAAATTGAATTAATTTTATCTGAATATGAATACGAAAAATACACGACATATAAAGTGCCGACAACTCTAACCATCGATAATATGAAAGACCTATTAATATGTGAATCAAATGAACGAAAACTAATGTTGAAGTTCTGGCACAGAAATCAATTTTTAAACATAAAAGACAAGAATAAAAAACTATTGAAATCGGAAGAGATTTCGGCTAAAAATAGGGAAAAGTATTCAAAACTTAATTCTTCGAGAACTGGAATTTTTGATAATAACGGAAAAGTGGTTTACGGCTTATGGCATAACACGATCTTTACGAGAGTCAGTAGAAGTTCTGTCATAAGACTGACGGCAAATAAATTAAAAATTGCGGCTCTTTTTGGGCAAAAAATAGTAATAGATTTGGATTTTGATAAATACATGAAATTAAGAGAATGTCGTCTTTTAGCGAAACAATTGGGATTATTATATAATTATAATAAATATATAACTAACGAAGCATTTGATTTGCATTTTACTAATTGTCATAAAGATATGCCAACAATGAAAGCAGTCCCTAATCATATCCAAAGCTATGGTTTGAGTTCTGTTTACAGTCAGTTTCACGAGAAATCGTATTTAGATTTGTTTCCCAAAGAAAAGTTGGTTTATTTGACGCCAAACGCGAGAAAACCTCTTCTTAACTATAATCACGACTCTATTTATATAATCGGAGGAATGATTGATAAGTCATTTCACGAACCCGTCACTTATGTTAAGGCCAGAAACGAAGGAATACAGACTTATAGACTACCGATCGATGAGTTTATACTTTGGGGCAAAGGATGTAAATATTTGTGCCTCAATCATATCTTAGCCATTCTTCATGATGTCAAACATAATGATAATAATTGGGAACAATCTTTGAAGACTAATATTCCTGACAGAAAACAGAAGAAAACTGAAGAGATTTTATATGAAGACGCGTTGAGAGAACAGAAGTATAAAAGAGATGTTTTGAAAAATAGAATTAAATGACAATTTAAAATGTGGACAATTTTTATAAGCTATCACTTTAAATATGGATTTAATTATTTTGAATTAAGTTTATGAAATTAATTACTGTTAATATAATAATAGTTTGGAAATAATTATTATTAAATCATTAATATTTAAACATTTTTTCATAAGCTTTTAATTAATAAATAGTTGAATGGTTTGAACAATTAATAAAATAGTGTTTAGATTAATGATAGGCTTTAAAAACATGGTTTGAAATATTTTTGAGGCCATTTTGGCCTTTATATTGATCAAAGACCTTATTCTTCGTGACTTCAGAATCACGTTAATAATTATGGGTTTCACTGAAATGTAGTTTTCTATAAAAGTATGTGTTTTTCTTCGAGAGAATCATGTCTTTAATACCGATAATAAGTTCTACAGGTTTTGATTTATTTATTTTCTCCAAACAATCGCAACAATACTTTTATTAAAAATTAGAGTTTTAAATGTCTCGATCATAGTCTGTGATCAAATTTTTAATCGAGAAAGAATACTGAGCTCATCGAGGGATTCAAATCTTTATAGTTATGAATATATATTGATCAGTATTATCCATAAAATTACATAACTTTAATCATTTTGTACAAACTTTTATATTTTATTATTCCCTAAAATGTATCGATTTATTGAAATAATTTAACTTTTCATTTTGAGAATCATATTTAATTTATTGATAGTTCAAATTCCTATATTTTCTCAGCATTTCAATTAATTTTTGTCAAAATGGATTTTAAATCAATTTGATTCAAAAATACAAAATTTTGAAGAAAAATAAATTGAAAATAAAATAGATTACAAAGTCTAATAATTTTGAACCCTCCCTTATTTCGATAAAATCCGATCTGAACCAGGGATGGTTAAGGTACTTTTTGACAGGGGGTATTTTTTGTGCGAGTACTGGGCCCCCTGGCAGAGTCGGGTTGCGAATAAAACATTAGCCGGAAGGATATTTTAAAAATCTTTCCATGGGGGTATTTTTTCCCAAATTCAGAGAAGGTTATTTTCCAAATACCCCTACCTTTCCCCTTGACCATCCCTGGACCTAACCGAAGACATTGGCAATCACTCAATTTCACTTCAATGTTTCAAAACAGTCTTTCAAAATTGAATGAAACTTATAATCAAATATGTGACAGATTTTTCATTTCCCACATTCATTCATATAAAAAGACAAATTTCGCGTCCTATAAATGATTAAAATTTTGTGCAAATAAAGTTGACTTAATTACAGAAACAAAAAATGATATTAATTATAATTTTTGTTTGTATATCGACTGCATTTTCTTTTCCCACAGAGTTTTACGGAGAAGAACTTCCACCGCAAGAAGTCATAAAATGTTTTGAACCGCATATTAATGAATTAAATGATTGTTCCACTAATTATGCCGAGAAGATGAAAGAAGTTGGAAAATCTCAAGAAGAGATGATTAAGAAAAATCCACAAATATTACCTGATTCGATAAATAAGCTAATTTGCTGTGCTTTTAAAACCTATGAGTTATGTTCCATTAAATCAGTCAGTTCTACACCAGGATGTCATTCAATAGTTGAAGAATATTTCAAGAAACTTGAATCGAAAACTTCTGTCCCAGTACTGAATGTATCGCTTTCTGAAGTGTGCGATAAATTTTTTAAAGGTGTTACAGAGTGTTAACTAAACTTAGAAAGAATGTAATGAAAATAAATTACTGAATGTTTTAATTATTGTTCTTATTTTGAAAGAATTTTGAAGAATAAAACTTGAAACTTAACAAGTGTTTGATTTAGAAAATTATAGTTTTTATGTAATGAGACAGATGAAAATTGTTTTTATTTTCAATGAGAAAGAGAGGTTATAAAATAGATTTGAAACTTTTATTGAAAATTCTGTGTTTTTTAATTGTTTAGTTTCTTTGATGGAATATCGAGGAAATGCATTTAGAGCTCGGCATTTAAAATCCACTGTCGGCTCTTTCAGAGAATATGAGCAATAAAAACATAGAAATTAACGAAAATTACTAAAATAAAAACTCTTAAACTGACACCTTTGAAGTTTATAACAATGTATATCTTCAAATTTGTTTATCTATGACTGCTAACCAAATATCGATTATATAATTTCCTTTATCTATATTAATAAAACTGAACTATAATATGAGTGATTCTCCGTTAATACAGAATAGTGTGAAATTTGAATAGTGGTTAGAAACTGAACAAAATCATCAATCAATATAATGACAGATTATTTGTTTTTCATATTCCTCTCATTCTTATATAAGAGAACTTTATAGTGCATTAAATGATTAAAATTAATTTCTTTTAATTTAATGTGAATAAAGTTAACTTAACTAAAGAACCAAAAAAATGATATTAATTATAATTTCTGCTTTCATATGGACTGCATTTTCTTTACCAACAAAGAATGGAGAAGAACAATTACCGGGAGGATTCATGATATGTTTTAAGCAACACGTGAATGAAGGGAAAAATTGTTCCGATATTTACGCCGAAAAAAAGAAAGACGTTGAAAAATCTGAAGGAGAGATATTGAGAAATAATCCAAAAATAATTCCTGATTCATTTTATAAGCCCTTATGCTGTGCTTTACATACTTTTGAGTTATGTCTCATTAAAGCGTTCAATACTACACAAGGATGTAATTCAATAGTTGAGGAATATTTCAAGCAAATGAAGTCAAAGGCTCCGGCTAGGAATGGATCACTTTCCGATGCGTGCGATAAGTTTACTAAAGGTATTACAGAGTTTTAAATAAACTTTTAACTGTTTTGTAATCAATTTTTAGAAATGGTTCATTGTTTGAAAATATAAATTGTAATTAATAATTTTGAAGAATTAAATTTAAGTATCTCTGCATTAAGAAATTATCGACTATTCAAAAGTATCTCTTTTATCACAATGATAATTGTGGATAAAGTTGGATCTATTTGAAATTAAAACACGAATCCTGGTTATTATCTTATAATCTACGGTACTGTATATAATAATAAGACATCAGGCACGGCTGATTGGTTCAAGTAAAAGCCAGAGTGAGATGATGTGAATCCCTAATTATCCTCAGTTGACCCTTCGCTCAAGTATGAGTTTTTAAGCCCTAAGACTTGCTATTTTCATCAGATTTCACTTTTTATCATTGTCTTATATATTTTTATCAATAATTTGGTTCAATAATAAACCGTAACAATCGTGTCAAGTAAGTTAATCAAAATAACCAATGATTGAAAAACATTCAATCTTTTTATGCTATAAATCATATCTCAAACGTTATCATTTGACTGTTTGTGTTTGATATTAGTATAAAGACGAATCGATTTAAGGTTTATGACTTGCCATAAATTAAAACAATAAATCAAATAATACTAATAATCTAATGTCCAAAAATTATTGCGTTTCTAACAGAAAACAATTTATGAACTTATTTTCGGCAAAAACAAGACGTACACAAGACGTTAATGTGAATATTTTCGATCAGATAATTGAATTTTTTATCGAGAATAGATGTGGATTCAACTTCTTAACATTGTACATTGATTATTATCTCCTCATAGGAAGCATTTTTGAGTCCTTTCATTGGTCAGTTTCATTGAGTTTATAATACAGGTGCAAATACATAATAGGGATTAAACAAAATATTTCTAAACAAAAAAATCATTATTAAGTGCAATATCTTAAGAGTGTAATAATAGTCTATTTATTTAATTAGTGTTATTTTACAAATTAAAATGCGTTATACAATTGAACATAAACTATTTTGGATGGACCTTTATACCCGCGGTAAAAGTTCTCGTCAAATTACCGATATTTTCCATCAAAAATATCCTGAAATCCGAAAACCAGACCAAAAAACAATTCTTAATTGTTATAAAAAAAACATAAAAAAACAGACTCTGTGACCAATGTTAAAAATCCTGGCCGTCCTCAATCAGTGACCAATTGATATTTAAAATAAAGTTTCCCATTTGAAAGTTTTATACTGTATGTTTTGTATGAGGAGATATTTTTCATCCTCTCTGTATACTTTAATATTTTCGAATATAAATCAAAATCCAATTCTATATGTGATATATTAGAACAAAAATTGAATTCAAATATAGATATAATTCGAAATCGAAGAAAGATATTGAAGGTAGTTTGAGTGAACAGACATTTCATAAAACTAAAGTAGTTTTCATATTCAAATTTTAATGTTTTCATGGAATCAGATTTTATATTGCAGTTTGAATAAAGAACAATTCAAAATTATTTTTGGAAAACTTCATGAAAATAAAAATAAAATGATAACAAGTCTATTATTTGTTAACATCAGAGTCTGATCAAGTGATGAACTTATTGTTGGAATAAATCAATTTCTCATAAACTTGATTTATAACAATGAAGAAAAATTTGTTTTCCTTTATTGGATTGCACAAAATATAAATTATTAATTTGAAACTGATTTCACCTTTCATAATATTCATGACTTCATTATACTGATCATGAATACTTGAATACTCTTATAAATATATTAAGCTCTTTTCAAAGGAAAGGAGACGACTCTGTACTGCAATAAAATACATTAGCAAAGAAGACATGAACAGAACCAATGATTTTAAGGAATTTATGTTTAGAACTATCCTTAAAAACAAAAATTGACTTGACATTGACTGATATACATCCATTTGAACAGATATGACATTGTCATAAATACTTAATTCCTTTGATTTATTGAATAATATACTGTTTCATAAGAAAAATTGAATTTTTTTTATATTTATCCTTCAATTACAAGAATAAATGAAGTGTATTAAAAATGTTCAATTTTTTTATAATCTTAATATTTTGTGTCACTTTATGTAAAAGTTGTCCCATAAATAATATAACAAATGAATGCAGGTGTGAAAAAACGGATATATATTGTGGTGGAAATGATTATTACAACATAACTGAAATATCAATTAGAATAAGTGAATTGAATACAACATATGGAAACAGTTATTTTGATAGTTTTCATTTCAATAATACGAATATAAAATTGTTAGACGAAAGAATATTTTATGACTTACTTTTCAAATATTTTTATATAACTGATTCAAATAATCAAATTAAATTAGAAAAAATTCACGAAAATGCTTTTGATTCTAATCGTCTCATTAAATTTCATTTAGCTGTAAGTTTTAGATTCACAGTCGGGACATGAAATCCGATTCCGAATATATTTAGTAATTTTTTATGAGATATTTTATTTTTTCGTTGAGTCTTTATCAAAATTTGAATCTAATAAAAACTCATAGACTTATTATTTTAGTTATTGATTATCAATAGGTTTTTTAGATTCTTTTTTTTAAAGAGTTATCGAAAAAGTTAAAAAACCTTATTAAAAATTACGAAAAAATTCAAGTTCAGAATCGGATTTTATGTCCCGAATGTATTTTTATATATTCAGCAATGTTTTATTGTATTAAAAAGTGAACATGCTAAAATATTGAATTCTCAAGATATTTTGAATAATTCCGAAATAGAATGCTCCAAATCTCGGTTTATATCCACCACCTTATAATATTTTCAATTTGATCAACTCAATGATCAATTTAGAAATATTATTAATTCATGGCACTGATATTCGTAAAATACCTGCAAACACATTGAAAGTCAGTTCACTCACTTCAATAACTATTGATGGAAAATTGCTAAATAATTTTGCATTCAAGTTATTAAAGAATGTAAACTTTATTTCATTGTGGGATGACTTTGATTCCATTCCATCGGAAGCTTTTGTTATCGAAGATCATGAAAAGAATGTTGATCTCAATATTGGTTTTAGTAATTCACAGATCAATGGATCAAGTTTTGAATCAGGCGTTTTCACAAACCCTAAAAGAATTCTTCATCTGATTTTTTACAACAATACTAAACTAACTTATTTAGATGAGAATGTGTTCGGACAACTTTTTCATAGATATCCCAAAAGTACAATTTCATTATTATCGAATCCACTCGACTGTAATGATTGCCACTTGAAATGGATTATTAGGAGAAAAAATGAAATATTCGGAAAAATATTCCACGCAGAATGTTCTGATGGAAAAACAATTTATAATCTAATAATAGATGACTTGAAAAATTGCAGTGAAAATCAAAGTAAGTTTGAAAGTTTCTAAAAATAATGATTTTTCAAGAATAATGTCTATAAGTTATTCAAAAGATGAATTGAATTGTCTTATTTAAATTTGAAGACTCAGTCCGAACAACCACAACAACAGAATTAAAACCTTCAACAACAACCTCTCCTACATTATGTAATTTTAATGGTGAGTATGACGGACAATATGGTATCATTTATTGGCCAACTGTTAGTTTGGGAGAAGTGTCTGAAGTCAAGTGTAATTATGGAAATTCAAGCATCAAATGGATATGTGGTCAAAATGGGAAATTTGATGAAAATGGACCCGATTTTAGTGAGTGCTATATTGACGATGTGGTCATAAAAGCCGATAATATAACTGATTCTAAAGATGTCACTGAAATTCTCGAAAGTTTGAATGAAAATTTACAAAATAAGAGCTTTTTAACTTCTTTTAAAGCGTTGAAACAAACTTTAAAATCAATGAAAAAATTAGAAAAATTTATTGAATTGAATGAAAAGAAATTAGATTTTATTTCTGCGTATAATTTAACGAAGAATTTCATGCAATCCTTAAGTTATTTAATTAATCAAAACAATGCTTGGATTGATGCGAATGATAAAGAAAAGTCTGAAATGGCTTCAGAAATATTGCTATGCATTCAATACACATCTTTCACATTGAGCTGCAAACAAAACAGTAGTAATCAATTAATTGTCACATCAAATGAGAATATAATTATGAAGACATATCACACAAATTTCACTGAAAACATTATTTTTGAAGCTAACGGTTCTTCTATTGTTATCCCTAAAGTAATGAACTCAAAAACTAACTTTAGATGTAAAGGCTCTGCATTCGGAGCTCTAATCAATAAATTAGATGATTATCTATTGAATGGATTGAGTAGTGAAGAAATAGTTAATACCAAATTAATAGCATTCAGTTTAACAAATTCTGAAGAGTTGTTTGATTTGAGCAATGGTTCAAAAGTGTGGATGAGGTGAGAAAATGTTCCATCAATTATATTCAGCATAAGTTTTGATATGAATTATGTGTTTAATTACTAATTGATTTCAAATATTCAGATTGAATCATAAAAATAGATTAGAATTTGGAGATAAAATAATATGTGTTTTTTGGGACTTCAAATCAAATATGTGGTCAAAAAATGGATGTCAACTTAACTTTCAAGATTCAAATCGTGATTATTCTATTTGTGAATGCAATCATTTATCAAATTTCGCTGCGATTATGGATTTGAGCGGTAGAGAAAAATCTCATACTTTAAAATCACTGCTGACTTATATTTGTTGCGGTCTTTCAATTGTTTGTCTTATTATCACAATTATACTGATTTTGATGACAAAAAAGAAAAGATCGCTTACAATAACAGATAATGTTTCGAAAACCAAAAATATGATAACTTGTAATCTATGTTTATGTCTATTAATCGCTGACTTATTAATAATCTTCGGAATGGATAAAACTGAAAACAAAGTAAATTAGATTAAGTTTTTAGAAGTTTAAAGTTTTCTAACTTTGATTCCTCTACAAAACTAGTTATTATGCCAAACGATTTCAGGATTACTATTGTATTCATTATTGGCATCATTTTCATGGATGCTTTTGCAAGCATTTTATTTCTACAGAATGATTGTTCATGTCTTTGAATCAAGTGATAAAAAATATTTAATACTTGGATTCGGATATGGAATACCAATCATTATATTTTTGATATCTTTCACTATTATTTGGTTTAAAAGTAATATCATTTTCGAAGCACTAATTGGTGACTATTTGTTAGTATTTATATTTTTAAATAATTAATTTTATGCTCAAATGATCATCTTATAAATTGTTATATTTTTCTATAGCTGTTGGATATCTTCAGAGAAATATTCGGGTCATATTTGGATTTTAATATGTAAAACCTATTTGTTTATTAATTTTCTAAAATTAGCTCAATTTGTGATCTTTATTTTCATGAGTTTGTTCCACGATTAGGTCCAGTTCTGACTGTATTCCTCATAAATGCAATATTAATATCGATTTCGTGGGCAAAAGTATTCTCTAAGAAAAGAATCAATTCTTTTTCGAAAAGAGATGAAAAAAGCAGAATAAGTGCACAAAGAAAGAAAACATTTGTGTTTAGTTCTCTTTTATTTAATTTAGGCTTTACTTGGATTTTATTTATACTTTATATACAAAAATTTGGAACTTATTTCTCATACTTTTCTTATTTCTTCATTATATTGAATGGACTGCAGGTATGAATACTTTTATTGAATAAACTTTTATTTAGAATTAACTATTATTTAATCTATTGATTAATAACTTTTTTAGGGATTTTTTATTTTTATCTTTCATTTGGTGATAATTATAAACCAGAGAAACAAAAAGAAGTGAAAAACTTTTCTGAAAAATCTGTTGAAATTCAAAGATATACTGAATTGACTCTTTATTATCAATAATTTGTAAGAAATTTAGAGTTTTGTGGAAATTATTACTACATATTCTCTCAAAATAACAATCAATAAATTAAATATTAATATTGTATCAAAAAATTCAATTTTTTATATGAATACATGAAAAATAATTGTTTTGACAAACTTTCAAACTTTTATTGAAAAACTTTATTTAGTTTTGAGAACAAATTAAGTCTTTTTCAACAATAAATCTATTTAAGAATCAATGAATTGAATTTATAACTGAATAAAACAAATATTTAAACTTTAAAACAATGAAAAAAGTTATAAATAATTATAGAAATAAAATAAATAATATTTTAAGGAATTTATTCCTCGTTAATGTCATCAAAATTATCTTCAAGTGATCCCAAAGTTCTTTTACGAATACAACGAATAAAATGAGAATTTAAGTCATTAATCATATGAACAAAAGAACAATAACTTCCATAAAAACAACAATAAAAGCGATCATCAGATAATTGACAGCAAACTGAACACCATTTTCTTCTCTTAATCATTAATACCTTTTCTTCGAATTGATTCTCAATTTGTTGGCATTTTTGCAATAATTTTTCTTTTCTATCCATTAATATTCTTAAATCTCTGTCTAAACGACTCTTTTTCGACTCGTATTTCATTCCCAAGAAGTAAACCGAAGACATATTTATTCCATTTTTCTCTTTATAATCATTCAATTGATTCAAAATAATTAATTCAAAATCTGTTAATAAATCAGTTTTTAATTTAGAATTTAATTCTATTTTTAAGATTATTCTCAATTCTTAAAATTAATTTAAAAATTGATAATAAATACAAACCTTTAGTTTCAGTTTCAGTATATTTTTCTTTCACTTTTAGTATTTCTCTTGATTTTTGTTTTTTAATTCGTTTGACTTTATCTTTGGGTTTGATTTCAGTCTTAACTAAAAATATTATTTAAATATTTATTAATAAATAATTAATATTTAGAGAAAATAATTATAATTCAGACCATTTTGTGACTGATTTTGAGACAGAATTTGTTCATTATTTTGATTACTATTTAATGAATGATTAATTGAATCCATTTTTAAATCAATTCTTAATTAATTGTATTTAAACTCAGTTTAATTTGAATTTATTTATGATTTATTGTTAATTAAAATGAAATAACGATTTATTAAACTTTTGTTTATTAACAAAATCTAAAAGTGTTTTAACTTTTGTTAAAACAGAACTTATTTTCCGATTGATTGAAATTCTATATAATTTTGAACTTTTGTATGAATATTGCGTTCAAATGAATAACTTATTAGAACTTAAGGTCCAATCAAATGATGAGATTATTAAGAGATATAAGCATTTAATGTAATCATTATGTAATAGAGTTTAGAATTTTGATTGAATTAATTGTCAATCGAATTAAATGTTAAACTTAAAGCTTGAGAACAAAGAAATATACCAAACATTTGAACATTAAGTGAATTGATGTAATAATCAGGAGTTATCTGTTCCGATTATACAGGTTCCGTTTTGCATTCGTAGAAAGTGAAAAAGCGCTTATTAAAAGTATTGGAAATACTAATAGCGCTCAACTTTTCAATTATAAGATCTGTTCGCGTCCTTCACGATCGTTGCTATGTATAATCGGAACAGATAACTCCTGTAATATCCAAAACTATACTCATATATTTACCCATAAAATGAGATGTATTAAGACTTAAACACAAAGAAGAAGTCAAATCAATCTCATTATTAAATAAAAACTCAAAATCAATACTCATTTATTTTGATTTTTTCTCAATAATAGAGTTTTTATGAAAATTTTGACTAAAACTTGACATTATGAATATTAATGCCATACATAAGGAATAAAATGACGAGTATTTGGATAGCTATCGACTCATTGAATTATATAAAAAATGAATTATCTTCTGGCACTCTTTTATTGATTTTGGTGTTTTGCCAATCAATTTGATGTCCTTCTAATGTCCTTTTGATAAAATTGATTGAATTGATTAGAAATCTTATATTAAGTAACTTTAAGGCTAATTAGCTTACCGTATTACCTCACTTAATGTTACAGTCATTATACCTTGAGAGTGAGTGTTTCAACAATATTATGAGAAAACTTCTTATTACATGTAATTGTATCTCGAGGTATAATTACTACTATAATTACATGCAATA
>JAQFXV010001642.1:0-12741 GCA_034694065.1 Camisia spinifer | reverse complement strand
TATTTTGAACTTCTAGTTCATATAAAAACATTTAATCAGTAAAAATTTGAAAATAAATCAGAGTTTAATTTATATGGTGTTTCAAAACTTAAAAAAATATCTTTCCGGACTCTTTCAAAATTTTAGGACTATAATCAAACTTTTGGAATATAAGTTAGACTTCAAAACTGTACATACATTGCATTGAATTATTTGAAGATTCTTATATTCTATCATAATATAAAAATAATTGAAAATGACTAAAATATATTCGACGATCAATATATTGATTTTTATTATTTTTTTGCTTTCAATGAAAGTACCATAAAGTCCTTCAAAGTCATCTTTGACAATCACTTTCACTAAAGAAATGCAAAGTAAATGATCAATTTTCGAATTATGTAATCAAATGATTTAGTTAATAGATTATATACTCCTCAATGTTAAACATTAATAAACATTAAGTTTAGAACATTTCTCAAAGCAATGAAAAGTTTCAATGCTTTTGTATGAGAACTAACTCAAAGACTAGTTTATAGGTCTGACAGGTATTTAAATGAATATTATCTGAAGTTACAGACTCTTAACACGTATAAAAAAATTTCTAAAAAATATAGTGTTGAACTTGAAATTACTTATTCTAAAGTTTATCTCAACTTATAAGACGATTAAATATTTGATTGTTTGATGAAAATAAAGATTTAAAGTATTTTTCAAGAAAAACATAACTTTATTACAAATATGAAAATATGAAAGTACACCAAAAATTATATAAAATTATTTTAAATAATGGCGTAGAACTGAATCAATAAAATTCATTCTTATTATATTTGTTGCTAAATATAGTTCACTCGATAAAAGGCACGAAAATTGCATTTCAATTAATTATTAAGTTAATGAGATCGCAAAAATAATTTGTTGATTAAGTACACGATAAACTTGAATCGATTAACACAACCGATAAGTATGTTTACAATAGACACCATTTATTAATTGCTTAATTAAGCATTTGATAATCCAAATGAATATAACTAATAATAAATTTTGATTTATGATTGATGTCATTGCACACTAATTGATGTCTTTTGATGAACAAATATTATGCCTAATATTTAATTTACAAATTGATGATAAGTTTAAAAAGTGTTGAACTTTAAGTCGATATTTTATGGAATTATGATATATACAGATGAGACCAATTTTGAAATGAGAAAAGCGATAGTATTAACAATTGATGTTTTTGATGCTTATGATGACTGATTTTGGCCTAAAAATTAACTCAGTTTTTGTCGAATGAATGCTTTGGCATTTTGAGCAATTAATAATTTACAAAAAAACTTTCTATAATTTAAACTATAATTTCTCTAATGACTCGTCCGTTTCTATTAGAAGAGTATTCAATTTCTTCGTCATATGGAATGTGATTCATTTGTGAAGTGTCCATAGAAGACATTAGGTTAGGATCAGATGCCATCTGGTCACCAATCATTTCCATTCCCATTCCCATTCCATGGGATGTTCCGTATGGATTACCGGTCATATCATCATAATAGGGCACATCTGTTGATAAATAATTTATTTTAATATTCGATTAAACTTTATTTCCAATCAAAGACTTACGCATATTGTTTTTTCTATTCATGTTCAAAGTGTCCTCATTTAAAGGTTGATATCCTTCATGTGGATAATAAGCATAAGTGCCGAGATATCCATTTGGATCCATTTGCATATGAGTACTTCCATAGCCAGAGTGATAGGACATACCATTATCAGGTGGGTTGTCGTGCATCATATCAGACTTAATCATTGTCCAGAGTTCGCTTTGTCCTGTTTCAGTACTACCACTAGGACTCGGATCTCCGCCTTCTTCAGTTAAGTAGTAATTTTGCGAAATGTGACCATTAATAGAACCATTAGTTGATGAATACATTGGCGGTGATATCTTATTAATATTTGTATTGTCCACTTCTGTCATCAAACCTATAAAACATGATCAAAATTGAGTTGAGCTATAAATTATTTCAATAAATAAACAAAAGAAAGCAAACCTTTGTTATCATGAGTTGCATAAAAAGGTTGACTAATTGTCGTTACTTTAGGTCTGCCTGTATTTGAGTCCGATTCGTAATCCTTTTTAGTTGTTTTATCTTTTCTTTTCCAACAACAACATAGTATAGAAGTGACGACTGCCAGAGCACTAACACTTGCTATTAAAATAACCCCTAATAAGTGGTCAGTGGTTAAACTTTTAGCTTCTCGAGCATAGATTGAGTCCATTTTAACCAAATGTTCATAACCACACCACGAATCATTGCTTTGTAAGCATAGAATAACTCTTATATCTGTTATCTCTTCAGGAGTTGATTTCAAATAAACATTTTCAGAATTCGAAATGATTTGAACAGTTGTCAATTGTCTCCATTCAGGACTGTTTTCACTCCTCACTTCAATTTTTGCCACCAATTTTAGTGAAACGTCATGAGGTTCTACACTAAAGACTAATGTGTTCTTTTCCCTATCATATGAAGAATCGAAAGCGCTCGGCATGTCTTTCAGGTTGACTTTAGTTGTTATTTTCAAATCCTCTGAGTAAGGACTATAACCGCGAGGATTAACAGCCATTACACGAAATTGGTATTCATGTCTAGAGTCGAGACCAGTTATTTTGCATGGATTGAGAATACGACAGGACTCGTTACGCATTCGCTCTCCGTCATCGAATGTGACCACATATTCAGTATTACTAAAGCCTCCATTGAAACCTTCAATCCATCTTAAAATTACCGAATCAGAAAGCACTTCAACCATTTCCAACTGCATCGGCATCTCTGGGGCTGATTTCTTCACAAGTTTGATTATTGTTTTTTCATCGTCATCACCAACAGAATTAACTGCTCTACAAGTATAGTCTCCGTAATCATTTTCTTTAGTGTTGCGAATAGAAAGTGTTCCCACATGTATGTCGTCTCCTATATCACTACTATTTGTATTATATCTATCACTATAATTGTCCAGAATTTTCCCCCTGAAAAACCATTCAAATTTAGGAGTTGGATAAGCAGACATTTTGCACTGTAAGACTGCTGTCTCTCCAAAATCAAAAGCTACGCGATTATAAGAATGTCTCACGACTGGAGAGTGTTCAACACGGAGTACTGTTTCTGATTTTGCACTTTTTCCGATTCCATTATCAAAGAGACAGGTGTAACGGCCTCTATCACTAGCAGATAAACTGTTTGTACCTTTTCTTGTCATGGCTTCGAAATGCAAAGTGGTTTGAATGTTGTGAACATTTGCGTCTTCAATTTGTTCGTGTTTTTCAACTCTAAACTGTCCGCTGTCAACGTTTATTTCTTGATCATTTTGAAGCCAAATAACATTAGGTTTGGGCTTTGCTCTTGCAATACAAGTGAGTTTAAAATTTTTATCTCCTTCTTTTGCAATGAATTGGGGCTTCATTGCTATAACCATTGTTGGCGGTTCATTCACTGATAGATAAACTGATCCAATTGTGCCTAATTTGAAAATAAAATGACATTATTTGAAAGTTCGATTTATGAAACATTGTATTAATCTATATTAACCTTTTCCCAGAGAGTTGAATGGCTCACAGAAATAGCGCCCTTCTTGACTAACATGAACAGCAATGAAAGTATAATTGATACGTCGACCTAATTCTTGCTGTTCCTGTCCTTCTCGCCACCATTTATATTCTGGTTCTGGATAACCGGGAGGTTTTGACTGACACGTCAATGTGAAAGGTCTTCCGGCAACTGCTATGGGATTCATAGGGAATATTTCTGTTTCTCCCGGCTTATGCTTCACTCTAATCAAAACGGTTGCATTACTTGTTTTTTCAACCCCTTCGAGTGCACCCGAAGGTTTCAAATTAGTTGTTGCGATACACATATAACTTCCAGAATCTTCAGCTCGTATTTGATTCAATACAAGAACAGTTCCCGTCTGTTTGAAATAAGGGTCGCCCTCTTTCTGCCAAATGACAGAATGGGGTTTAGGATTCGATGCTATATTGCATTTAACATTAAGAGCTTCGTTAGTGACAGCTTCACGTTCTGGAACGACATTGATTTTAGGGCCGTATAAAACCGCTAACTCTAAGGTCTCCTTTCCTGGTGTGCCTCCGATTCCGTTGTCTGCAATGCAATCGTATTTTCCCGAATCATCAGGTTTTACACGAATTATTGTATGATTATTAGTATTAGTCAAAAGCTGGCCATTTTTCATCCATTTAATACTTCTGACCGGAGGATTGGACACGACATTGCATGTCATTTCTGCATTACCATCAACCGAAACACTAAGAGGATTATAGGGTCCAACAGTGACTCTTGGCTTATCTGAAAAAGTAAACATTTATCATTTCTATCAAATTTAATATTAATCAATCAATTTTTCATACAGTGAACTGTCAATGAAACGACTGCTTCTAATTTTTTGTCTTCTCGGGTGGCTCTGTTCCAAACAGTACACCTATATATTGCTCGATCCAATTCTAGTGATGGTTCAATTGCTAAAGTATTAGACGTTGGTTTATCTCTAGTGATTCCTTTTGATATTCTTCCTTCTAATGGTACATTATCTCTATACCATTGTATTAAAGGATCAGGACTACCGCCTTGACTCAAACAACTCAGTTCAAAAGGTTCGCCTTCTTTGGCTACCGGATTAAGTGGAGTAATTAATGGAGGTCCGGGAGGTACTAACAAAGCAAAAATTTATTAATCAATGCTGTCTAATATTTTTCCATAAAATCAAAAGACTTACTAAGAATGGTAACAATATAAGAGAGACTCTTCACTTCAGCTCCATTTCCAGCTTCTTTTATTTTACACTCGAACTGTCCATTATCTCTATCATATTGTGCTCTTTGTATTAATAAATCGTATTTTCCTTCATTTACATTATGTTCTATACTATAATCAATTTCAAGTGGATTCTCGTTAATGGCAACGGGATCTGTCTTTCTGTTGTTGGTTCGGTGCCAATAGTATATCAATTTATTAGGATTAGTCCCAAGCAATTGAGGGTTAAATCTACAATCGAGTCGAATCGTTTCCCCTTCAACTGCATCCTTATTACCGGTTGGCTCTGAAAATTGTTGAGAACGAACGACTATCAAAGAAAATAAGATGAAAAAATTGAATTTCAGATATTTCATAGTAATAAGATATGAAACGATGTAAAGTAGAACTGCTTGAGGCGCAAAAATAGCATGTTTTAGTTCGATCATTCATGCGATCCTCAAGTCTATGACAATAAGTGCTTCGAATTCACATTCAAATGTTATACAAACTATTTTAGATTAAAGTTAGGATCGAGTTAAATATAGTCTGTTCGACAATTCAAATAACAGCTTTCATGATGATCTGTTGATGATAGGACTCAGACATAAACTCAAGCATATATTCAACTAAGAGGTCAGACTTCCGTGCGATGCTGATTGCCTTTAACGAACCATTCATACATAATACATATTGTATAACTATTTAATCGCATTCTTTACTTCAATCACATCTCTAATACAGGTCTAATGCTATACCAGTATAACAGATATTACATATTATAAGACGTCGACTAAAATAGTTAATCTTTCATTATTTCCTGGCCTTTCAAATTACAATAGCCTTCGTAAATGAGTCTAAAATATAATTGGAAAATATTTGACTTGTCGTAACTCTGCAATTGTTAAGCAGAAGCGAAGCTAACTATGGGTCCGAACTGTGCACCTCCAAAATACCTGAGTGAAAGCCCTGCAAATGGGTGTGAACCCCAAGATTCCCGCTTCAAACTCCTAAAGGCTAAAGATTAGGGCCCAGCGAAAATAACTTAAGCTACACTACAATTAAGAAGCTATAATTCCTATTGAAGTTTAACTATTGAGAAAATCATAATTTAATACATAAGTAAATCTTAAAAAATATTTCATTTGATTTTCCCCAATATTTATTGCACATTTTTCTGACTCAATTTCCGATACATGCAGTCAATAGTTTATATAAAGCATCTATTAATACAATATAGTACAGGTTCTTAAATTTCTTAAATTTAAAATCTTAAGTTTTTTTTCCAGAAATATTTTTACATTAAACAATCACTTCAAGCCATTTATGTCATGAAATTTTTAAAAAAAATGTAATAGCGTTTTAATTTGGAATGATTTTATCTTTGATAAGGTATATGAATTTGAAAGCAATGATAAGATTCAGACTAATGGCACTCGTTTTGTCTCTTAAATTCAGGATTGGGTTAGATTAAGGTAAAGCAAACATCATCTCATGCATAACAATTTAACTTAAGTATAAAAAATCAAAGTATTGTTTTTCTTCAGGTAAAGATATGAAATTGCTTTTAAGCTTATGAGAGAGAAGAGTAAAGCATTTTAGGCAAATGTTGCACTGAAATAGGTTTGATTGTGAGTAATGAAGAGTGTGTAGAATAAATGACACGATGGGTCGCATAAATTTGGAGATTACTTTGAAATTACAGCACACACTGTCCTTGAATATTGTGATGCGCCTGAGGCCATCAACTCTATTACAGACGCCCTTCATTACTCCAACTTTGGAAGGGATGATGACCATACATACAGTAAAGATGATATACAATGCCTACACGGGATATTCGTCAAAGCTTAGTCTCACCTAACATTTTCCTTTTTCAATCTTTTTTCTAGTCACACACCCATCAAGTTTTAATAGATGCATACATGCAGTAGCACTCAAAACACTATCACTCTATGAAAACACCCAAAATTAAATATTTCAACATTTTCTCCAACTATTAAATTAGTGAATATTGATAGAGTCCACAAAAAACTTGTTTTATATTAATATTGTCTGTTAAGAAACTTCCAAAATTCGATTCATCTCCGGTCGCTTCGAATAACATTTAGAACTTTAATAATTTCTATTAATACAATTTAAGAGCAATATTTACAGCCTTTTCTCAAAAATAATATTTTATAATGGGATTTGAAATGTCAAAAATTGTTTTTATCTCACATAATATCTTATTAAGTGAGTGCACTTTCGAGGAAATATGTGACAAAAACATTTGTAACCATTATAAGTTTTATTGGCTCAAAAAATTCCTCTTTAAATCTGTCAAATTTCAAATTTATAGTCTTTGCCTTTTAATTTTGCTTTTGATTACTTCAACTGATATGAACTGAGACTAAATAATTTTGAAAACTAATGATTAATGTTTTATTTGATTTGATTGAATAATCTTTGTTGAGAGCAATATATTTCAATTTAGAGTATGAGGAAATTTAAATATAAACTAAATTTAAAACTTGAGAATTTATCTGATTTACTATACTGTATAACATGACTAATATTAATAGCCTGGGGCTTGAAATGCTTTAGTTTTAATCCTTATTACTCGATGTAATTTGCAAAGCGTGTTCAGCCTAACCATAGTATAAAAGGTAAGTTTCTTTCACATGTCTAACTTTCAACTGTCACATCTTTTGTTTATCATTAAGTTCATTGTACACTATATTTCGCATATGTTAGTGATTTATGGCATTCGCTTAATTTCTTATAATCAAATGTGAAAATATTTCTTCAATTCAATTTTGGTGACATTCCCAATGATAAATCGCTACAAGTTTTCAATGACATCGATATTAATAACTGGTTTGAAGCAACAAAGTTAAAGAACCTTTAAATTAACGGCTTTCAGACATTTGCTTTGCAAATAAGAGTCAAATTTTCAGTTTGCTTTTATCGGGAACTTGTTGTAAATTAAATTCAAGAAAACTTTTTATTGAAATCGCAGAACAAAATACAAAGTACGAAAAAACTTCAGTTAGTTTTAAAGAGTTCAGAGATTATAAAGTTGAAAAACCTTGTAATACTTCGAATAAATATTCATAAATTAGAACATTTTTTATTACTATTATTTATGACTTCATTTAGTACTGCATAACGAAATCATATAATTTATAAAGAATTTATTTTTATTCAAAATAGTTTATGATTATATGTTATATTGAATCAAAATTCATTTGTTTTTTAATTCAAATTCGATTTAATTTTTCATCTGTTTATTACAACTTTGAGGCGAAATCATTGAACGGAATAAATGAGTTATAAAAAAGTAATTCTGAATATTTGATTTTTGAGGAGTAGAATAATTTTTGAAGAAAAAAGGCAATAAATCTAATTATCAAAGTTTAATAACATTTAGGCAGTGTTTAAAGCAGCGAAAATAGATTTAGTACTCGTATATACTAAAGCATAACAGAATCTTAAGTTTATTTGCCTAACACTTAATGATGAACTCAAGTTTTCATTAAACACCATTCAATACAACTCAAAATTATTAATAGATTTTTGTGATAGATTATCAATTTATGAATCTTTACTCTGAATAAAATTAAATAAAGTTGATATATTATAGATAGTAAATTAACTAATGATTATTGATTCTGTAGAAGAATGAAAATATTACAATAAATAGTGAAACCAAGACTGGTATACTCGAGGGGAACGTGAATTTCAAGTTTAAGGTGTGTTTCATTCTTTTATTGCAGTTTTATTGTAAAGTTGAACTATGAAAAGCTATAGGAAAGAGTATATGCAAAATAATGGCTAATTGACTCATCCAAATAAACAAATATATCGGGCCGGACAGCTCACGAATACCTCTTTAAACTCGATCAGAATGGGCGGAAGCGTGACATGAGCTCATATCTGGCATTTTTGATTTTCTTTCAAAATGGGATGAATGAATAGAATTGTACATTAGAATGATCGCCCTTTCGAAACAGTAGTATTGGGTGTAAAAAGTCACGATTTCAAAGTAAAACTTATTTCTGATGTGACGAAGTCTTTGTGACATAAAGCAAATATTTAAGAGGAAGATAATGGCTTTGGTTAAGCGTGGGTCATATCAAATGCTATTTTCAGTTTACGATCTCAATAGAAACTTATTTATTGTTTCTATCGCTTAACCATTTACTAAACACAATATGCAGTCATAGAAATTTACTAATAGTTCATCTGATACTTCTATGTTTACTATGGAATCTCGAATGGCTTTGAACTCAATGAACACAATTGAGATCAAGAACTTAGATTTGATGTATTATTTGATCCCATTTTTACGAGTTATCAAACAATTTATTCATAGAACATACAGGTTTTTCATGTATCGAAACCGTTTTTCAATAGTCTTAAAATTGTTATATTACTCAACCATTAACAATGTTATAAATCATATTTAATTTAATCCAAAATTTTGTTGGAATATTAAATTTTATTATTTTAAATGATCATAACATCAACTCACGAAACAGAAATTGGTTTTGATTTGCATGCATTTATATTTTAGTTTTTTCTGTAGTAAAAGAAAATGATCTAAACTTGTTTTAGTCTAAACTGTAGTTAATAATAGTCTAATGATTTTTGAGTTAATTATTGAGAAATTGATACATCATTGAGAATATGAAGGATTGAAACTATGGTTGACTGGGATTCGCGACTATAGCTGAGAAACATAGGTTTTCCACGTAAGCAGAGTATGCACACGACTGGTATCAGTTACTTATCAGCTCATTCAATATACAGTATAATCTGTTGCATCCCAATCGAGGTTTGGCATAAGGGGCACACTATCGCCTTGCACCAAACTATTCAGATTTCGAAGTTCATCAAACATGCCTTAGGCTCAGAATTCATGCCAAGCCTTTTTGTTGGAGCAGAATTGATATTATAACCAATTTTATTAGTCATTTAATTTATACGAACTTTTTCAACAACAACAAAAACTGGACTGAATTAGTTTTCAAACATTTTTAGCTAAAATCAATTAGTTTGAGATATGACAGTAAAAAAGGTAGACTTAATCATAAATCTAATGAAAAACAAAATGATCTTGAATTTAAATTGATTTTCTCTTTGAAATATTAGTCAACTTTTTCTTTGCTCTTATTAAGTGCTTCTATTTTTTGATTAAAATTTAGGACAAATGTGAATAAATTAATAGAAATTTATAGTCTGCCAAAACACTTATGATTTAGTTATGATAGCAATCATATTAAATTTAATAATTTAAGGAAATCCAATGTTTATTTTCATTGAATCTTAAGAGAAAATTTCTAATTAGGGAATACAGAGCAAGAGTTTAATAATAGACACATTAATGCAAATATTTATGCGCTTCGCCTGAAACTTAGTTTGATAAAAGTTGAATATTTCTATATATATTTATACTATAATTCAAACTAAAGTCAATATATCACTTGAAACTCCATCTTTCATCGCGATTATGTTGTCTGACATATACTGTAATTATTGAAACTGCAATTTTTATTTGTTTCCAAAATGACCGTGAAGTACATGAAGATATTGTGAGAAAGTTTTTCAATTCATAGCTAACACTTGGCTTAACTTTTCACAACATTATTAGAATATAGCCTAAGGTTCTCTTTTTAGAGCTGGTCCAGAGATAACATTTAAAGCTCCCCTTCTCTTTGGACAAAGAAATGGCGGGAGAAAAGGGACAGAGAGTGCTCGTGCCGTACATTTTCTCTCTCTTTGGGTTTCTTTAACAATAGTTGTTCTTAAGCCAATGTTACTTTTCTTTCTTCGAAAAATTCAAAAGCAATGGGACAGATGGTCGATCTGTAGACCTAATAGAAAGTACCGTCCGATCGGTGGTTCTCCACCTGTCACTGTAAGGGAATTCTGAACAATCGGAAAAGCAATGAAAACACGACTAACTCAGACTTATGATATTCTGCTTTCGAGTGTCTGAAACTAATTTTTAAGTACCCATAAGTCTGATTATTATTCACATAAATGGGAAAAGAGAAGAATATTTTGATAATAAAGCAGAGAAAACATTTATATTTATAAAACGATTGGTTCGTGCCTTTATATCCCTTTGTAAAGGAAGTGAATCGTTTCATAGATAATTAAGTGTGAAAACACAAAATTGTTAAAACAGTGACCATAACAGACTTTGGACCTTAACATGTTTGCGTCTGTGCTCCATATCTATAAAGACAAAGTTCATTCTTGACATGTATGCAGAAATTTGACGCAAAGATAAGTTGCATAAATGTTTACTGAAAGTCAAATTTAACTTAAATTTGTTATTAGTATGACTGAAAATATACATTGAGTAAATACTAGTTTTAAGAAGAGCTGAAATATTTCCTATGCGACAGAACCTGATCGAGTATTATAAGTCCATTGCCCAAAGAATATGTTAGTATAGGAGTGCCAATTACTACTTCAAAACTTAAACCCAAACCTCAACCAAAAACTTGTTTTGCATCATAGCTAGAGGTCAACGAATAAAGCGCTCACTTGAAAAATGTGAGGCTATTTTGTGCCTTCGAATCAAAATTCTATCAATTAATCCTCTTTCTATTGGGATTAATACCACGAATCACAAATTTTGAATATATTTCTCAAATTTTCATTAATCTTGTTTTTTACTTCAGTCTATATTTGAAATCAATCTTAAAATAAATTAAAAATAAAGAAAAAAATAACACAAAACACATTGAATTAACAGAAAACTCAGTAAATAATAGATTTTAGTTTGAATAACCCCTCAAAGAAAAATCGAACTCATTTCAGTTCTCTATTTTTGGCTGGACTTCGAGACAATTTTCTTTGGATGGATGAGTTTTCATCAGCACTCATGCGTGGCTTATATACTGAATATAATATATCTATATATGTATTAAAATGATGAGAAAATAGATTGACGTGTTTCTTATAGATTTTTATATAGCATATTCTATGATGAATTTCACCTTGAATTGAAGCAAATCCAAGAAGAAACTACATTAACTAATTCCAAGTATAAAGTCTCGTCATTCTTGAATACTTGAATATTCGGATCTATAAAAGCATATATTAAAACTGGACAGAGAAGAAGAGGGGATGGTTTAGAGGCGGATCGCTCTCAAATGACTTTTTAGACTCATCTCTACTTAGAAAAGAAGATTATGTTATGCTATGTTATGCTACTTGAAATTGGATTTTTCGTTAACACCGAAATAATTTTATGCGCATCTGTATATCAAACTGTTTATTGAAAAATCCATTTCGTTTTTGCATACATGCCATTGAAAAAAACCGAACAAAAGAAAAGCACAATTTAAATATAACGTATAACTCTCTCAATTCGAGTGCACTGTTGTTAATGTTAAGAATGGTTGAAGCAATTGCCTGCTGCTATTCAATAAAAGCCACTTCAGAATAGTATGAATGGTCCGCTTAACCGAAAATTTCTCTGATATCAAAAAAGCTATGCATCACTACAATAGCTTCTTCTGCTCGTGAATGAATTCTACAAGAAAACTAGCGCTTCACGATTCGAAATGAATCAATGCTACCATTCATCTGAATGCGTACTCTAATATCCAAAGGTTTCACACAATTCAAACCATTTCAAGAGTTGAAAAATTGCGTCCCAATAAAGTTTTACTATTTTCAACAGAAAACTTTTTTTGTGATGGAAACGGATTTTGTTTACAAAAAATTGAAAATGATCTAAAAGTTAGAAAATCAATATATCTAAATATTAATGTTGTGAAAACAAAAAGTAATTTCATTCAACCACAGATGTATAGCAACCAAACAGTTTTTCAGACTTAAAATTGAAGCTTCTAATGAAAAAAATGTGATGTTTTTGTTAGCATAACAGAAGTAGTGCTACGAAAGAATTTATTTGAATATTAAAATATTGGAGAATAAATGTATTTGTGACTTGAGC
>JAQFXV010001641.1:0-12749 GCA_034694065.1 Camisia spinifer | reverse complement strand
AAACTTTGTTATTGTTTTTTATCATTGAATTGAAGTTCAAACTTAGATTGAACTTTTCAATCGGATTTAACAGATAAGATTTTCGTATCTCAAAAGTTTTATGACTAATGTAAAGATTTTACTATCTTTTATTTTTGGTCCCTTTAATTATGTGATTTCAAAAAAGTACTTTTTGAGCTCTAAAGAGCATATGTTCAATAAATCATTTTTTGATGAAAAGATAACATGATCACTAACATTACATTAATTGCTTTGATAATGTGTTTAAGATTGTTAAAGGATATTCAGTCAGGATATTTCTCATTTTTGGAAATTTTATTGACCCAAAATTTAACATTAAAATATTTTTGCTCAAACGAAAATGAAAAATGAGAAAATTCATTTTCAAATCAAATTATCACTAATTTGGAGATAACTTATATAACATTATAACTTATATTTGTGAAAATAAAATTAAAGTTAATAATACTTTTTCAATTTTTGTCATTATTCCATATGCGTATTTAATCAATAAATTTGAAAAATGGGAACTTCAATGAGCAAAATGAGATATTTTTTATATTCATAGTCACAAAAGTTTAAAACTTTGATATTACAGAATTTATTATTTTTTGACAATTATAAGATATTAAGATTGATATGTTTTGCTTATGGTTGATAGTGTTTAAAATTTGAGTAATTGTTCATTTGCATTTCAACTTCAGTTCAATTTAGAAATGCAGTAGAGTTTGTCCATTAAATTAAACCAAAATTGGCATTTATTGAGACAGTTTTATTGGTCGGTTTAATGCCGAAGGGATTTGGAGTTTACCAGAGGGTCAACGAGTGTTGGCTGGTGACTTCCCATTTTTCCCAAAATATATCTAAATCTCTCTCTTAATATAAATATTGATGAACATAAATTGAAACCAACATGAAACTGAAAATTGTTTAAAATGTTTATTCGATCGTAATTTTAAAAAACAATTTGAAGTGGTACCGATCATTCGTTTGCTCGTATATCTGGGCATGAAATAGTTTGAGGTACCACAAATTTATATCAATATAAAGGTTATACTCATGATATAATGATTGTTTTTTAGAACTCAACATTACAAACGATAAGACTTTGATTAAACAAGGATTATGTGCATTAAATTCATTTTTTTCTTATTGAGTTTAAAGTTTGAAAAACGAGATTCGAAAAATGGGATTCGAAAAAGTAAGATTCGAAAAAATGAGATTCGAAAAAATGAGAATGAGCAGTGTTGGCCAGACCACCGTCGAGTCTGCCTGACGGCCCACAGGAGTTGCAATTGACTAGAATATCGGTTCGCCGGGAAAAAACTGGGTCCGCCACTGAGTAAATATTTTTCATGTATTATTATTTTATTCAATTCTAAACATGTTAATATGAACGAAAGATTTCTACTCAGTGGTGAACCCAATTTTTAAGTACGGTCTGACCAGTGGTCACTTTTAAAAAATTGAAATGCCGAAACAACACCTATAGGTCATACTGATCACGAATATAAGTTATAAATTATATCATTGGTATGTTTATTACGTTTCCACTTTTTGAATGCATAGATTAACAGATAAACGGATTCGCCAATTATTTAAAAGCGTGTGCTTTGACTAAAATGCAAGCCAGAGAATAAATCAAATCAATGAATAAGTCAAAGCGCGTATTTATAAATTATAAGAATTCATAAATATTCAAATTTCATCCCATTTTCTAATACTTTCGTTATAACTCGTTTATTTGAATTGATAAATTGATGCATTAATTACTTTAATAATTATTGTCGAGTTAGTATTGTTATCATTAATAATTATGAGTTGACTTCAAGTTATGGCAAAAATTGAATTTCAAGATTTAATTTGAATCTTTTTCCGAAACTTTTAAACTTAAATAACTCTTTCTCTATATTTATTTCAATCATTTTATCAAAAAAAAATTAATAAATAATAATAAACGAATAATAAAACATTTCTGGATGAATGAAATATTACCTGTATTTGAATTTTTGAACGATTATTTTTTGAGTCAATTGTAAAAACTGCTTTACAAAATTCATTTATGTTTTCACTCGTGATAATTGTAATTCTCTATTTTGTCTCAATTTCGAATGATTTACCTTTAATTCATATACTAATTTTTACTGTAAGAAATGCTTTTTATTATTATTATTCTTAAAGAATTTCTGGATCATCGGGTTTGGAGTGTTCACACATTCAGAGCTTAAGAACCCGATACGTATCTCTAATTAAATTTTAAAAATATTGAATAGGAATTGTGGTGTCAAATGATAAGAGAGTTTGTGTGATTGATAAGTTAATTCTAAATCTATGAAAGAGTATTCATTGCAATAGTTGAAGCGGAAAAATGTCTCTAACTTTCATTCAATACATTTGATATAATTTGGACTCAAAGAAATTGTCAACTGATTTGTTCGATTAAAATTAAATTGAAAAAAAGTAAAATAGAATTGTTTTGACCTTCTTTTTATTGTTTTCTTCAATCTCATTCAACCTACTGAATGACCTTTTCTATCGTTTATTGTATTCTTAAATTGATTTAATAAACAAGACTTGTTGAAAAAAATAGTTATTGTGGGCTAAGATGACAGAAAAATTAAGTAAGTATGTAAGCAAACATTTGTAAAGAAGTACCGGTAGTGCCGGGAGTTTGACTCTAGGTATCCATTAAGACCTGTATATCAAAATACAGTAAATCAGTTCAAGTGAGAGGTAATCCAAGTATAAGTAAGTTAAAAGAAAACATCTTAAGACCGCAATGTATTCGTTTTATAAACAACAAATAAACTCATATAAGTTATTGAGTTCCATAAGTTTTTATCAGAATGCGCTCTGACTTACAAATCTATAATTAAACATTTTCATTGTGATCCGTAAACAACTGCATCGAATATCTTATCGAATGAAATCAAAGTTATTGGTATCGATGACATTGAGCTTAATAAATGAAATTTGAATTATATAAATAAATGTGGGCAAAATAAATAGTAGTAAAATGATTAACAAAGTCTCTCCTTAAATGTAGTGATTCCAAAATCAAACCGTGTTTTCGGAATAGAGAAATGAACTTTTTAAAGATACGGAGTATTACTTGTTCATTAGACCTTTTTAGGCAAATTATATTGCTCTTTTTGGCCAAAAGATCATCAATAACTTGAAATTGTTTATATTGACCCATTTTCCCACTTCAAGAGAAGAATGTTTTGAATTTCAGGAAAACACATGTCTAAAATCAACCGATTATTAAAACCTTTGATATATTAGATTATATGACGAGTTTGAATTGTTATTGATGAGAATATTTTACTTATTTTATCATCATAATTTTGAAAATGAAAATGACCCCATAATACTATATCCACATTAGAAAACTCTTATCATTGGTTTAATCTACTACCGATCTGCAAACCTCTGTTGAGTTTCAACCCAGCCCAGTCTCATATTTAGACTCTTTAAGGGATATTTTATGGTAATTTAGTCTTATTTTCTACCTCATTAAAACAAGTGGTTGAATTATGTGTAAAAATAAGAGACCCATAACATGGTTGAACCCCAAACAATTGAATATTTCTCAAAAGTTATTGCAATGCTACATTACCCGACAAAACTATCCATGAAAAACCAAAATTTTCTAACAATTCCGAAAAATTGTCAAAGAATAGCAAAATTTTTGAATTACCATAACATTAATACTGGTATAAGTTTTTTACTCGTTATTTAAAAAGTAACCCTTATTTCATTTGAAAGAAGTTAAAAAGAATGGGAAAAGTTATTCAATAGAAGTTAAAATACTGGAGATTAGAAATAATACTTTAATTATTTTCCTCATTGGTAATAAATAGCAACTGAAATTCGCAACACTTTTTGGATCTGAAAAGTACTTTACAACAGATCATAATGAATGAGTGTCTCATTAAGAGACCCAATAGTCGTGTGAAAAACAGACCGCACCCGAGAATATAAGAGACTTAAATTATACTTGTAATTAATTGGACTCACGTTAATTGCTGTTATTTTATCATTGTAACCAATTAACTTCAATTAAATTGCCTTAAATATAGCTGGTCATAATTAACTATCAGACCCACATATCAGACACTTTTCTAATAATAAACGGACGGAAAAATATTTCGACATTAAATAACTATTCTTTAAGAAGATTCTGTTATTTTATAAAAATAGTAAAATGAACTATTAATTGAATGATAAATTTTTGTCACAAATGGTACCGACTATTACAAACAATTGTGAATTGCTTTAATCTAATATTTCGAAACAAATATTTCTTTATTGTATCCAAACAGACAAATATGAAAGACTAGAAATCACAATGAATTATTGATTAAATAAAGAGGTAAAACTAAATTAATTTATTAAAAACGTTTTTAGACTATATAATAGAATCATTGTTATTTTAATTATCAAATAGCAAGTCATCAAACTCAATAACGTCAATTTGTTTGTTCTCATTATAAATAGATATTTTTTTCAAATTCCAGAATGAAATTTCGTTCTCAAAGTTTTTTGGCATGAGTTAGTTTCGAATTGATTGTCTTATCTCAGACTCAGTTATTCACGTTTTACTAACACTTAATTTCAATAACAAAAGTTAAAAGTTGTAGAATTTAAATTTGATGCTCTGCTCTGCTCTCTCTCTCTCTCTCTCTCTCTCTCTCTCTCTCTCTCTCTCTCTCTCTCTCTCTCTCTCTCACCCTCTCCTCTGCAATGAGTATAAAGTAAAAGAATAAAAATTACAGGACTCAAGATTGCGAGAACGCTTAATAGTGACCTACTTAGAAACCCCTTCTTTTATTTGGCCTGCAAACCCAAATGTAGGTCGTTTTGTTCGCAATTAAAGTAAAATAGTCACCACCCAACAGGTCTGTAGGCCTTTACAACATTATCGCATATCTCATATCTCATAAAAAATACTACTCAAAAAAGGTTCATAAGAAGCTGTAATTATAATGTTAGTGAAAGTATAACTTCTTAAATGGACATGTTCTATATCACAAAGACTTCATTGTTATGCTCATCGTTGTAAGGGGTGAATAACCAAATTAAGTTTGAAAATATTCAATACGTTAAAAAACAGAAAACAATGCAATTTTTTGAATGGTCTCAAAATTTAAAGTCCACTGAAGGCAAATACTTTTTTTTAACAGTTTCCCTTTGATATAAACTGTTTAAATTTTATCGTATATCAAATTAATAGCAAAATAAGATTTAGTGTGATTTTTCCGATGAACTCAATCAATTTGAAAACTCCCGAAAGATTAATTGAAATTTTAAACGAAATTTGAATCTTTCAGATGAGGAAATTAGAATACAAAAAAATTATAATTACTGATTTTCTTATTGGTATCCGTCTTATGAAAACTAGAAATTCGTGTAAATATTTCGCATACTCATACTCGTAGATGAAAAAATAAATTCTAATACATTTAAGAGTATAGTTAAACTTAAACTCAATCTTTTGTCTGTAATCTGATAGAAAACTGAGTTCACGATTGATTTACATCCAAATTTTTACATAAATTTTTATCGATGAGAAGCAGTTAAACACATCATCTTTAATGTATTTTTGAAAAATCGAAAAACTTTGCTTTGATATAAATTATTCGAAATATTTTGTAAAATAATTGTTTTCAATAAAATAATAGTATTTATAGGTCATTGGGAAATAATAGTATTGATGTTAATTTATGCTCAAACTTACCCAAATAATTGACATTGTATTAGGTTAGATGTGAGCGTTAAAAAAGAGCCAAACCTTTGAGGCATACATTAGAACGCATTCTTCATATTAAATCAAACCACTCCTCAATACATGATCATAATAAAGCAGATTTATATTTGATGCATAAAATTTGGGAATAATAGCTACAAAATTTACAAGAGTATACTCTATCAAATTGAATGAATACTTATATAAATATTAAGATAGCTAATCAAATTCGATTGTTTCAATCAAATCTTTATTTTAATTGTATGAATGATCTAATTGTGTAATATGAAAGATTGTGCCATACTTTTTATACAATCAAGATTAACTGTATAGCTCTGCAAAGTAATTAAATCTATATAAGGGAATAATAGCAGATTGAATTAAACATATTACTTCCTTGAAACAACTTTTTTTTGTTTTTAATCCAATTCTCATACATCAGTTTAATTAATTATTTTGAATGAGTTTCATCTAAATTTATTTGGTGTTTGGACTTTAATTTTATGATTCACTTATAATAATTATTGAGATATTTCGAAAATTTAAATATGAATTCATAAAACTAAATGAAACTTTTGTTCCTTGAAAATTATATTTTTTATTTGGTGCTTAATTGGGGCAAAAGACTGATTAAGGAGTTTTACTAAAAGGAGTATATCCTATATCTTTATTCTATATACGGGAATATTTGAAAATTACTTGATTTATGGTCACTAATTAAAGTTCATTTTCATAACAAAACTTATACATTTGCATAATGCTATCGATCAAGATTTTTATCATAAATTAAAAATCGAAAATATGAGACATTTAATCATCCTATTTGACAGTGAATGCATGAAAAATACATTCAAATACATGTAATATTCAACAAAGACTTGTTTATAAGTGTCAGTTATTAATAAATGATTTAATTAAATTACGAATCAAATGAATGAATCAAATTTTATGATCATCAATAAAGATATATACAAGTTATTTAAAAATATTTAATTGGTTTAGTTTTCAAATTTGATTTTCCTTATAAAAAACATGAAAATTAAATTTTTCTATTATTAAACTAACTCTATAAAAGAAAAATAGAGTTTATTTATGGAATATTCAGATACTTATAACATATTTAACATGTGAACCAAAAAACTTTATTATATTTTAATTCATCACATTTTGTGACAAAAACTAATTGAAAATAAAAATTTGGAAATTGTTGTTATTCTGCATCTATAATTCATTAGTACTTAGATTGAAAAAATTTATAAAACGATTATTTTTAATTAAATCAATATCAAATCAGACATATGCCATAAATTGGCACTTTGATAGACTATATTTAAAATTTTTAAATCTTGAAGTTCATAGGCATAGATCGATAGATAAATGAGATACCGTGTAATTTGGCAGCTGAATAAATTTGATAATTAATTAAAATATTATTCTGTATACAAGATTTAGTTGAAAAAGAGCTCATCAAAACTCCTATTCATAGAATGAATAACAAGAATGATAAGAAAAAATTAACGCTTAAAAATGAATGCAAAGTTTTTGATTAATTAAGTTTACAGTTTGGCAATTATTTCAATTGTTGCAGCTTTAATGAAATGCTATTCAATAAATAAAAATACTTCTTTCACTTAAGATTAAATGATTGCGTTTAAGATGAATAAAAGTAGGACTTTCGTGGTTTTCGTGTTTTCCTCAAGGCTTTTAACAATTTTAAAATACGATATTTTAGCTAAGATGACATATACTACCAAATACTCAAGATGTTTGGATGGATTGATCACATGATAATTCAACAAAAAAAGTTGGGTTAAGAAATAAATTCATATTTAATGATAACTCAAATGTTCTCAATCATTATAAGTGGTATTTACAACGCATTCAAATTTTCTAACGATTTGAAATGAGCATTGATTAAGCAGTGGAAAAAGTTGGCCTTTTTTAAATTGTTCAAAGAAATGCATTCCTTGAGATTCAATGATAATTATTATTACTTTTACATAAGCTTTTAATTCCGAAAACCAGTTCACTTTTTTATGAATCAATATTTATAAATTATTTATAAACTTCAAAGAAATTCCCTCAAGTCTAATATGAATGAATGAATTAGATTTCTCACCTTTTGAGATACAACTTTTTTTAGAGATAAAATTCATAACCATTTATGAACATAATCTTTTTTTTAAAAATCAAAATTGAATCACAACTAAAAAATTAATTATTTTGTAATCTAATTTTGATATCTAATATCTATTTCAAATTAAGAATTGAGAACTATATAATAGATAACACAAACTCTAATTAGTCATTCAAAAGTTTATTAAGTTTATTGAAATTTTCATTATTCAAAACTCAAATTTCAGATTTTCAGTGTTTTATTATTGAGTATTCAAATATTTCAATATTTTATCAAAAGAAGAATTTCTAATATTTACATAATATTATTGAATTATTGATTGATGAGGAAAATTCTGAATTTTTTTTAAACCCCATTTCATCAGGAAATATAATAAGATAGCATAGCATCCAATTGTGTTTAATGTTTTGTATTAAGAAGTTTGTTGATATAAAATTGCGATCTTATTTGTATTAAATCCCTTAATGATTTGGTATCACTAGAAATCTCTTATGATGAGACAAAAAATCTCCAAAAAAGTCTTTTTTATTTCGATATTGCGAAGAAAATGTTGAGATTATAAGTCCGAAAGGGCAGAGAATGCCGTTAAAAGTTGTGTTAAGACAAATTTAATGAATCATATGTGGGATCACTAATTTAATTATAGTTTTAAAACACAGAGATAACAATCTGAGGATATCAGGTGAAAAATCGGTTTGATAGATTAAAATTATTACTTATAATTACAGTTTTTAAATCAAAATTAAATCATTTCTAGAATTCTACAGATTCTGTTATATGTTTATATCTATGCCGCGAGTACTGTAACATCAACTTTATTAATGAATGTTAACTCTGTTGAACTTTTCAATGTAAATCCTTTGACAAAAGTGGGGAAAAATCATATTTGAATTCAACCGAAATAGCTTAGAATTGATTGTTAATTAAACATTTCAAATAGATTTGAGTTAAAAAAAATTTGAAGTTTAAAAGACCTAATGAAACAATAAACATAAAACTAACTTAAAAATATGTAAATCCATTTCAAGTCTAACATAGTTTAGAATAGAACTAAAAATGGGAGCCTATAATTAAATATCAATCAGTTAATCCTAAGACAGGTTATGCCTATGAATCAATGTAATGGCAAATCAACAAACCTTCTTGAAAAAAACTCAAATCTTATTTTCATTTTGACGGAACTACTGCCTCAATTTAGGACAAATAAAAAAATTCCTGAACAAAACTTCAAGAGTTTTGTCCTGTTTATCACAAAATTATGTTTATAACCGGATCGCTAGCACTAAATGAAAGAAGAAATTAAAGCGTAATTATAAGTAGTTCACTAAAAATAGAGATGCGCTCAATCAGGATGAATAATAAAAGTCACAAACAAAATAAAGATAATTAGCGGAAAACAACTTTAAACTTTAATAGTAAAGTCTTCAAAAATATAACCATCTTATGAATGCATTTTTCAATACAATGGATAGAAAACGATATAATTATTTGACTAATTTCTGATTGAAACGTGACTGCATCTGAACAGTATCTTTACAGACAATGATTAAATTTTATGAAATTTAGATAAAGCTATTTATACCATAATTAAATGCAAGTATTTTAATATGCGTTCAATGTTGAATTAATGTTATTATTTCATGTCTAAAATTATAAGTTTGCATGACTTGAATGACACATATTTAAGGAATAAAATGACAGCCACTTAGAAGAACATCATATAACTCTTAATCTTTAACTTTGAAAACCATAACTAATTAATAATATGTAAGTTTGTAAAGAATTCTATATTAAATTTTGGTTCCACAAAACCAGTTAAACTCTTTCACACTTAAAGCAATTAATCTAAATATCGAGAAAAACTTGATTGTATTAAAGAGAATAAGAAAAAATACATTTATCTTTTTCTCACTTACAATAATTCAAAAGTTGATTCCATTAAATGATTGACTTTAAGTCAATCAACTATTTCATGAAATAATTTATTGTGATAACATTTAAGGTTTTATTTTACTTATAAGGTAACAATAATTAGTTTTGATTTGAAATTTAATGAATTTTCAGTAAGTTTTAAATAGAATAAATAATATATTATTCAAAAGTAATTTATTAATTTTTCGAATACAAAAATTATTAACCGAACTCAATACAAGTGAAGTAGAAATTTGAACTCAAGGCTGAGAATTAAATTAATAGAAATATATATATTTCAATCAAAATTATGTATCAATCAATGACTCCTTACTCCATATATGAGAATAAATAAGGCTTATTAAGAAGTCAGTGTCACTCGAATAACCTGATGGTAGAAATAGATGATCTCACCTCTGGCTGAATAATTGCCAAAAACCTCATCAACAAACTCCGATAATTAAATAATTAAGATTACATTTTGAATGTCAGACGAGCGAAAAAAACTAACTTATAGTTCAAAAAATGAAATGAGAAAAAATTCAAATCAGTTAAACTGAGAGGTCATATCTTAAGGTTATATTAACGCAATGAATACTTGATTAAGTTTTGATAGCACTGAACTATTTAACTTATACGCTCCATAAAATCAAACTAATTAATAGAATCAATAGTATATCAGAAATCAAACATTAAAAAATCTCTGAGAAAACCGATTGAATATGACATTTATTTTGAACTTTTCATATTTGTCAAAAGTATTTATATTTTATTTTATTATTATTGAAGGTCAATGAAATCGATTAATTTATGATTTGTAGAATATGAAAAAATTGAAAACTATTATTTCGAAGGGTTACTAAACATGTTCAAAATATGTTTAAAAGTTAATTTCTCATTGTATTTAACATAAGCTCCAATTCATAAAATTCAAATCGAACTCAAGTTAATAGAGGAAAATCATCACAATCTTCATAAGAGAGAAAATGATCTGATTTAGTCAATAAAGTTTTCCCATTGAACAAAATAAGAAAACAAGATTTCTTTAATCTAAGTTAAATCTTTTGTTAAAAAATACACAATACAATAGTTCTATTAATAATATATAAATGATTAATTCGCGTGATTTTTCCAATTAAACGTTCAATAATAAAAAAAATTGAAATCAAAAACAAGCAGAGAGTAGTTTTATAAATAAAATAGAAGTTCAATTATCTTATTTAAAAAAATTAAATGATAAAATAAACGAATTTTTAGATGAAGAGTAGCTAAAAAAGTTCATTCAATTTGATGAATAACTTAGAATTTATGCTGAATTTAAAAGCAATAATTCAATGAACTATAACATTGAATAATGAAGTATTTGTATTTGGCTTTCAGAGCACTAATTTATCGAAACATTTTTTCTGATTTATTGTCACGATTTTAAATTTAACAAATTATAGAATATTATAAGATTTTTGTTTAAATATTAATCATGATATAAAAACAGTTTATTAAATTGGGTTAAAAATGAAATACATTACAAAGCAATAATTTGTCGATAAGTATTGGAAGCATTGATTCATTTTTATCTTATAAAAGCACATCCGGAAACATGCGTTAAGAAAATCAGTGTAAATAATTTATGCAATTATGATGAATACCATGATTATTGGGTAGTTTTATAGTCAAAATTTATTTATTTTTCATTAAAATAGAATTTAAACAAAAAATACTGATTTTTGACTTAATTCAAAATATTATCGAATCATGTCATAAATTGTAAGAAATATTGTAATAAAGCGATCGAATACCGATTTGTTTCAACTTTATCCAACTTTTTTGAAGAAAAAAAAATCAATAAAATACTTGAATTAATTTCCATTTTTGTGTTTGAATATAGTTTTTTTCAATTAAAAATCGTGAAATCGTTAAAACTAACAAATAACCCAAATTGAATAATTATAAATCGTGATAGTATTAAGAAATAACCTAAATTTAAATCACAATTAAACATGAATTTAAGTATTTAGAATCAGCTAAAAGTTTAATTCATTTGTTATTATCAGTTCTTTATTTGTATAATAATCAATTTAAAGTTTGAATTTGTCCAGAAATAAACTCAAAAGAGCAGAGTGTGTACTAAATAACAGAAATTGTATTATTATTAATTATTGTATACTAGTAAAGAAAAAAATCATTACAAGTTTCTATTATAAGACATTTATAGTCTCAAATGCCCAAATATAATTCTAGATCATGTTAACTTTTGCATATTTGACACTTTATTGTCAACAATCTCGCATTTCTCTCTCAAAACTACTCTAAACAAATGCATCTCAACAAACAAGAGTCAAACAATTTTGACTCATTTTATGCTGAAGACGACTCGATAATACATGAGTCGAAACTGTCCACACTTTCTGCAAATTTCCAGTATTTATACGTTTGTGTAAAAAGTAAGAAAGTTTTTAATTATTTATTATAAAACTCAAAAGAGTTCCAAATTCAGGCGAAAAGATATGTTTCAAACTTAAAGTTTCAAAGCAAAGGCTGAAAAGTCGAAAGATCAAAATTAAATACAAACTAAGAAAATATTTTGTAGTAATTTGTATAAACACATTACTCCGACAATCGAAAAGCCAATTTGCTTCTAATGACAAGAAAATATCATTTAATAATCTTAATGAATTTTTAAACTTTTTTTTTATTCAATTTTTTGGATAGTTTCCTGTTAGAGATAGAACTTTCCTAATTATATAAAATTCGAAAGACATAAAAGATATCAAGAAATTGTTTATTTTAAACTTTTAGCATAAAATTGATAAAATTGGAAGAGAGCCGGACTCTAAGTCTGATGACAAAAGTTCAAATCCCTTTTCCGGATTGCTCTATATTGAAAATTAAATAAATTATAACTTATTCCTGTACTTGAGTTACACTTCAAATAATTTAAACCGAAAAATTGTC
>JAQFXV010001640.1:0-12750 GCA_034694065.1 Camisia spinifer | reverse complement strand
TATCAGCTAATTTTGTTTTTCATACATTTTATTGTGTTTCAATTGATCTTTATGATTGATCTTTTGACATAAATTTTTGTATTTCATTAACATTGAAACTGTATTTTTCATAAATTTTCGCTGATTTTTTAAAGAAAATATACATTTTTAAATGATTCTCTGTTTTGGGTGGAAATAGCCCATTAATTGTTAATCGGCTGAAATTGAGTCGATATAGACTATACCATTGATTTAATTAAAAATCTTTATAATTAAACTTTAATACGACTTATTAAAGGCTTAATAGAATGATGAAAACAAAAATGCTTTAGAGGTAGGTCTATATCTTTCTAAAGTTCTCGTATAATTCAAAATTTGATAGTAAATCACTTACCTTTTGAGATAATGTGATAATTACTTGACATTAAATTAAATAAAGAGTTTATAATAGAATTTGTCATTTAATAAAATAAATGTTCAAACGTTTTCGTAAAATTTTTTACTTAGAATTATTTTCAATAATTTTTATAAGATTTACATAAAAATAAAATATTTACCTATAAATAGTAATTAATATTCACTGAAATTTAGGCATTTTAGTGAAGAAATTATTGCCATTAAAAGAGCCAAATGAACGACTTATGCCGTACGCGAACAGACGCATAAAATAAGAGTAATCGGTAAAAATTGAATAATTAAAAGAAAAGATCACTTATTCTATACCTCTCTTCGGGTTCACGTTTAGTAGAAGTTTGTGGTATCGGTTCATCTGATTTGCGTTTTATATTTCTATGTTCTGGAAACGATGGCATCAGTTTTGGATCACATGCTATAAAATGTTGAAAAAAGCTTTCATTTCTAATTCTAGTCGAACAGAAATTTTCAAACAATTGCAAACATTTGATAATAAATATAAGACATAAGACATACGGAGCGGATGTTCTTTAAAATAAGAGCTTTGCAGACATTCCTCAGCAGTGGCTCTCTTTTGCGGGTCAAACATGAATAATAAGTTCAAAAGTCTGATACCGGCGGCAGAAATCCAGTTAAAGGTATGTTTAATATTATTATAGGGCTGTTCTTTCAAATGGAATGACTTAAGAACAGGTAATTTAGAACAATTGGGCCAAATCGAGTCATTAGGCGTTCCCAACAGATCAATAATAAGCTGTATTTGATGTATTTCAGACCTGCCCGGGAGTAAAGGCTTATGCAAAAGGAGTTCCCCTAAAATACAACCCGTGGCCCACATATCGATAGCTGTGGTTTGGGTTTTAGATTGAAATAGAAGTTCAGGCGCTCTATACCATAGAGTGACCACTTTTGGAGTCATTGGCATATCAGGAATGCCGTACTTTCGCGCTAAACCAAAGTCAGCTATTTTTAACTCTCCCTTATCTGTCAGCAATAGATTTGAGACTTTGAGATCGCGATGAACTATAAAATTCTTGTGTAAATACTGTAAACCATTGAACAGCTGAATCATTATGCACTTTATCTGTTATTTTGATGCAAATAATCATTAATTTAGCCTTAAATTGATTAAAATATATTGAAATACTTGTGATTCAGAGAACGGCGTTTGCATATTATCTAAAAGACAGGCCAAGTCTTGTTCGCAATATTCCATTACTAGAAAAATGCTGTCTAGACTTCGACCGACCACTACTTCTTTCAAATGAACGATATTTTTATGCCTTAAATTTAGCAAAATATTGATTTCTCTTAAACCACTTATAGGTAAACCATCTTTTTCTCTTTCCATTCGCATCTTTTTCATGGCAACGATTTCATCATTTATTGTGTCTCGAGCTCTGTCTTCATAAATAAATTCATTAAATACTATTCAATCAGTTTATAAGCAATCAATTTATATATTTTAGAGTATTTTCTAATCAACAAATTTATAACTAATAGCCTTTAGAATTAAATCACTATTTAATGGATGTTTTTTGTATTCAATAGTTTATAATTGAGTTTCAATTCATTAATAAAAATCTAAGACTTTTTAAATCATAATTTATTCCTAAATAGAGGTATGAATTGGTAATCGTTTAGTATTTTTTCATATTCCTAATGAGTTTCAATTCAATTCATATTCACTTTTCAAGCTTAGGATCTGATGATATAAATATTTATCTGTATTTCTAGTAATTGAACGCTTGATATGTTTTTAAATAAATAAATAGTTTGTGAGAAAATAGATATAAAATTACAAATTAATGGTTAACGGACTCCTACTCTATATTAATATTTATGTCAAAGCATAGCATCGATTAAGTAATCAAATAATGTTAATATTCATCTGTTATTAAAAAATAAGTTTTGTAAATATTTGAAAGTTTTTCCCTTTCTATCGATTTAAGTGATTATCGATTTATAATATTTTTATTGTGTTTTTTAAAGAAAATGTTTCTTCAAATATGAAATGTTTTACACTATTTATCATTGCATTTATCACAAGAAGTTCTGGTAATTATAATGAGTTTTGATATCGATTTCTGTATCGATTTCTGTATTGATTTCCGTTTTAGGGATTTTTGTTTTTTAAAGAATAAAAGTTTTTGATTAAAGTAATAGTTATTAAAAGTATAATTGAATTAAAGATAAGACATAATAGACAATACTTACAAACTATACCATAAGTTCCTTCTCCAATACGATTCAATTTCTCAAATTCCGTAACTAAACGACATTTACCTAACTATTAAACATACAATTAATTCAATTCATAATCATTTACATCAATATTGAAAAATATCGATCAAATCATAAACTTTTAAAAGTTTTTTAAAACATTTTTCGTTCAAAAAAATGAAATAACTTATAAAATGCATTGATTTATAGTATTGTTAAATGTGAAACATCTATAAAATAATTGTTAAATTGATAATTAATTAAATACCAGATCATTATTGGGAACATCAAAAGGCTTGAAGTCTTTGAAAGAAATTAATGATATTTTTCTGTCGTTTGGGACCAGATTTTGGCTCATTTGAGAACTATTTCCATAACTTGAAAAACTTGGTTTTATATCAATGTTATATTTGATGTCTTCTCGGGTCGGATTCATTACTAACTTTATTAATTAATTAGTTATTTAACTAAAAATCATATCATATTTGTTAAGACATAAATGTCAACAAAAAAGTAAACAATGATTTAAATTTGTTCATAAATCACGTCAAAAGGCTTTTAAATATCATTGAGTTTTAAATGTTTTCAATGCATTGTTTCAGTTATTGATTAAAATTTGTTTAAATATTGCATTCAATTATAGCGCAAATGAGAACAAAATGTATGAAAAATGTGTTTTTCTCTATCAATAATAAACACATGTTTTTGGCGCTCAAATAGTCATTCATTCACTTATTAAGTGGTAATAAAAGTCATAATCTTTTAGTTTATTAAATAATAAAAACTTAAAACAAATTGAATAAAAGTATTAATTTTAGTTATAATTTAAGCTTAAATTACAATAAAATAAATGAATTCAAAACTAGTTTGAAATATAAATGATATCTAAATAATAAACAGATTTATAAAAATTTGAGTCAATTTTATAGCCATTTAAAAGACATCAAAATGAGTGACGACTCGGATATCGAGGTTTTAAATGCATATCAAAAGCTCGTAAATGTATTAAACATTTAATTAATACTAAATTAATAGAAAAATTTTATTAATGAAACAATATTTCTTTTAATTTGAAAATTAATTAATAATTTATTGATTAAAACTTAAAGGAATCGATCGGAAAAACGAGTAAAAAGAGCGTAAAAGATATGGATTCTTCAGATCTCCGTAAATATGGTTTAGAATTAAAAGAAGAGAACAAAAGACTTAAAGAATTGATTAAATTATACCGAAAAGAGACCAAAAATATAACGTTTAAATGCGTTGATATGAGAGACAGAGAAAAGACTTCAATTATGCAAACGTTAGAGTTATTTAAATTAAATAAATATTTAATTGAAAACATTCCAAATTCAAAACAATTATTGGATAAATATATGAATAGAAATGAAAGAAATGGGACCAAAAGTTCGGTTCAGAAGTCTAGCGATTATAATAATGTCGAGGAAGAGATCGATGAAGAGGTCGATGAAGTGTTCGTTAATCATAATGATAGCGATTATGTTGAGAATAATGAGGAAAATAATGATAAGAATCAAAGTAATAGTGAGAGTGAGTCTGAAAAGTCAGAAAAATCTAATTCAACGCCTGTATTGAGACGTTCGTCGCGAAAAAGGACCGAAAGTTCGGCGAATTCAGGTCGATATACGAGAAGAAGTCGTAAACTAATCGAAAACAATAATGACTCGAATGCCATCTCTGACGATGACTCTAATGATGACACTTATAATAGTCGACGAAAGAAAGACTCAATACTTAGTTCTTATGGACGCGGAAAACGTCTCAATCATTCCTCTGTTGAACAAAAGAGAAGACAAACTAATGAAACAGATGTCGAATCAATTGAGACATTAAGTCCTCTTAAAAGTGATGTAAATTCTCGAGTCTCGCGTTCGGCCACAAAGTCTGTAAAAGTCAATAACAGAACTCGATCTTCAAGTTCTTCAACCGTCAGAGAAGAGGAACAGAAGAAAAAGCCTAAGAAGAGAGTTAAGAGACCGAGAGTTGAACCAGAAATAGGTCTTAAATTAATTTTATATATTTTTTGAGCTAATAATCATTGATTTATGATTATATTTCAGGTCGTTTTCCGTGTACTTTCGATAAGAATCAATGTCAAGCAGTATTGCAAACAAAGGAGTTGTTTAAGTTTCATATGAGCGGACATTTGGAGGCAAAAGTATTGCTATTTTTATATTAAATTTTGATTAAAATATATTTAAATATAATTTAAATGAATTGTTAGTTTGTGTGTCCGTTTTGTGCATACACCGGACCTACAATTCAAGTAATAAAACGTCATATAATGCAAGAGAGAGAAACTGAACCCAAATTTGGTGATGATAGCGATGATGAGGACAAGACTCGAATGCATCAGAAGAAGAAGATCTATAAATGCAATGCGTGTTTGGTTTGTCATAAGATTCATGAGAGAGATGAGAAGCGATGCAATCATATGTCGGAGGACAGGAAAAATTGGTGTAAATTCTCTCATGATATCGACCATGAGTTTAAAGAACATTTGAGACAACATATGGGTAATACGTTTGCTAACTATTTGAAGGATAAGGAAAAGCGCAGAAAGAAAATCAGAGAAATTGTTGATAAGTTTGTTGACAATAAATACTTTGAAAACAATGCGAGGAAACGATTTATGCTTCAAAAGTATACCAACAATAATAGCAGTCATTCTGAAGATTCGGATTAAGATTTCGGTTCAATTCATCTCATTATTAATACTTGTTTGTAATGCATGTGTTTTTTCAATCACTTTATATTTTTTTTATTCAACAATTGATTTATGACTGACTATTCGTGATTTTATAATGAATTGTCATTTTGAGACTTAAATTCATTGTAAACTTGATTAAGAGAATGATTTTTTGCATGTTTTTCAAGTTATATAAAAATAGTATCAAGTCTTTTGAATCACAAGTTTTGACAAAACATTCTTTTTTGTACTTTTGAATAAAATTACAATCAGTTGAAAAGTTGGAAAAAACAGATAAATAACAAAATTACTAAAAAACGTGAATTAATATTAAGAGAATTAATGGCATGACTGGTATCAGAATTGAATTTTGCGACCATTTTCTCATAAATAGCTACCGGGTGTTCATCGTTTAGATACATATAGAGATTAAGTCTTGTTATCTTACTCTCAACAACAGTGAACTGTCTCTGAACGGGAACATAACCTCTGGCCTCAACTTGTATGACATAATCGCCGGGCATTAATATTCTCCAATACTCTCCTTTTTTAGAAGAACGAAACCCGACATCTCTGCCAAGGATTTTAATCTCCGCGTTTGGAATCGGGATCTCATTCTGATCTCGAATTAATCCACGAACTCCTCGATGAACTTGTTGTAAGTATGTTAGAAGTGGTACTTTATTGTCATTCCAAAGACGAGATATCATTGATTTTGGCGGATGTTTACAACAGGAAACTTCTAATGTTATTTCCATACATCCCTCCCATAAGTAGTTGTAGTCTTGCATTCCTCCTATTCATTCATTATATTTAGAGATAATTATCAGTATTTCTTTATTTTTCTTAAGCTTTCAATTTTTCATTCTATGAGTTTAACGTTTTTTGCAATAAAGCTTTTGAATGAGTGTATGATTCGTAACAAAACTCAGTTTGTCTTCAATAATGTTTCGCTTATTCTATATCTTAATTTATTTGTTGGAAAGTTTTAATTTAGTTTGACTTTAAGTGTAGGGAATTTTTTGTGATCAGCGTTTGAGTTGATTCACATTCAATATTTGGTAAAAACTTTTTGATATAAACGAATTCTAAAACAATCATTTATAGCATTTTCATAAATAGCTTAACCAATTATGAGACAAACTCAATAAAAAATAGTTTTAAGCAGATGTGAATCAGGATTGACATAAACAGACATTATCTGTATATGAATAATAAAATGTTATTTGATTTCAAAATGACAATATGTTTTAGTTCTATATAATTGAAAATCTTATGAAAGTCTAGATTGAAAAAACTAAACATTTAAAAAATTGCATTTACTTTAGCAAATAATTGGCCTAAAAATTACGAAAACTCAAAAAAGATTATTTTTACCATTAAAAACATTTATTTTACGATCAAAATATGAGTTAATATATTTTACATAGCATTTTAAAAACTTAAAATGCAATTAATTTGATGATAAAATTTCAATACAGATACAGAATCTCAACAATAACATAAAATTGTGGATAAAATTCTGTGAATAGAGAGGAGAAGGGTTTGAAATATTAAACTAAAAACTTTTCTAAAATTATTCAGTCTGTTCTTCAGTCTCTTACGGAGTTTCCAACCAATCTATTTCTTGTTTATTTTTGCTACATATCATCTCTACATAATGTGAATAATGTTCAAGCATTTGCATTAAAAGTGTAGAATCTTTATCTCTTTCTTCATTAAAAGTGTCCATTTCTGCAATGGTGTGACCAAAAGCCGCTTTGGCTAACCTGTAGGCACACTCTCGAGAGTTCAATATTCCGAAGCCAAGCATAGAATAGTTTTGAATGAGTCCGTATCTTATGATATCTTTAGTTGACAATCCAGTTATCGCTAAATCAGTGGCGGCTTTATATGCAGAGTAACTATTATCTACCGCTTCTATTTGGTCATTGCCTGACATCAATTCAGTCAAATATTTGTGAAAATCGCCTTTTATTTTGTAATAAACCATTTTTAATCTTATTGAAGAAGTATTTGGAATCAAGTGTTTGTCGATTATATCAATAGTTTCGAGATAAAAGCCGATCAACTCTTGTTCCACTTGAATGCGATACTTTTTAATGAGTTGAATACGACTTTCAGTTGCCTTTAATTGTTCTTTTCGTTCAATAGATATAATGGTTCTCAATGAGTCACGTCTGGCATTTATAACGTGCTGATAGGCTTCAAACAATAGTCTTATTTCTTCGTGTGTTAGATTCGGATCAATCATTATTACCTTTTTCATAGAGTCAACCACTTCTTCATATCTCTTCGCCTGTTTGGCCAGTTTTGCTTTATAAACATTGTCTTCTCGAATAGCCATTTATTAGTAATTTTAAGATTTATCTAATATTTAACTCTTATTAATACAATTAATAAACAATTTATTCGATAAATTGGGATATTATTTGAAAATGAAATTTTATATAACCTTAAAAAGTTTTTTAGATCAATAAATGAACAAATACTCCGATTTTGAATTAGAACTCAAACATTTTATATCATTTTGAAATCAAATTATGCAGAGTTTGAAAGGAAGAAAATAAACTTTAAGTAACAAAACGAAATTCATTATGTTATCAATAAATAAGTTCCAAAAAACTGAAATTAAGTGATATTTTGAACGCTAATTAAAATATGTTCTCAATATGTTTTCAAATTGAAACATTCACTCAAAAAGTTATAACTTATATCATTGAAATTCACATTATATGATCAATTGATGACTAACTTTTATGAGACTGAGATTCACACCAATAGTTTGATTACAAGTATAAAATCGAAATATTTAAGGCTAACCTTTTACGGGATACCATTCGGCTCCGTTTGTGATTCCATTGTCAAAAACTCTGTCGTCGCTGCAATAGTTTTTATTTCTCATATTTGAATGTTTTTTAGCATAAGTGAGTGCCAGATGTGTGAAGACATCGTTATCAGGAGTTACAGATTTTTTCTGTTGCCCGTATGGATTGTTATCATACGGATAATTGGCTACAACTGTCCCGCCGTGAAGATTGGCTGACAGTACGAATGGTATGCTATGAATCCAATTACGAATGGCTGTCGTCTCCGGTTGTTCTACACGTTCGTAATTCTGGAAAAAGTCGGGGAAATTGCGATTTAAGTCCCTGTTATTGGCGTTATTTCTATTGGAATAAAAAAACCTTATTTTATTTGAAAAATTGTTCGATTTTATTTTGAATGCAATGTTTTTCTTGAAATTCTCGAAAAATTAGAACTTATTTCCCAGAAATTATGCTATTTCTGATCAAATTTGATGAATGATTAAACTTTTATCTCAATATCCTTGTAAATTATTTGCCTGAATATGTATTCTCACTCATAGCCAATAAGTCATAATGTTTTTTAGTTTAAACTTTTCATAAATATTAATCGTTTCCTAAAAGTGATGCTTTAGCAAAAATTTATTATTTCTAAAAACCTTAAAAAATATTGAATATAAAGTTAAATGAAAACTGAGTCAAAAATAATTCAAAAATTTCAATCGTTAAACCATTTAATTTTTAGAAAGAAAGAATAAAATAAATTATCGCTTTAAAAAATGTGAGCTTTAATAAAAAGGCATAACTATTAATATGCTGTATCACTATCTAACATGTCAACGACTGAATGAATAACTGTATAACCCATTCATAGTTTTCATGTTTAGCTAATTTTTAATCACAACATAGATCATGAATACTGACACTTGTTATACTCATATTTGTCATTCAAACGCATTAAGTAATTACTATAATTTAAATTATGATTAACTCAGTGTTTAAGCTCTCATTATGTCAAAGCAGAAAATTTTGTTTGAAGTTTCTATTATAGACTTTGAATACTGAAAGTATGATAGGAATGATAGGAATTTGACTGCTTTAAAAACTATTTATAAAAATAGTCAATTACTTTAAAGTTATTGAACTGAATCGGAATTGAATTGCTATTGAACTTGAATTTTGATAATAAAGAGCGAGTCTTACCTTCCGGGCCCTTCACATTTGCCTTCAATACTCAACTCATATCCGTCCGGATTCATAGACGGCATTATATGAATTCTGGTGTTTTCTAATAAATTTTTTACGTTTTGATTCCTTGTACTGCTATTAATGAGATAAGCAATTAATTGCATCAATAATTCTCTTCCGACAGCTTCGTTCCCATGCATATTAGCGATGTATTTGACATTTGGCTTCAGTATTACTTCTTTATCAGGTTTACTGTCGGTGAAACAGAATAGTCTTGGATTAAAATTTCAAAAATCTAAAATTTTATTTCAATTCTAAAGCTATAACTATTTGATTTCGAAATTCAGTGAAAAATTAACTTTTAGTTTAACTAAATATTCATTAACTTATCTAAAAATGTGTTTAACAATAAAAGTAATCTATTATTTTGTTTTTGATTGAAAGTTAAGATAAAAGCAAATAAAATCTCAAAATATTTACTCTAAAATAAGTTATGAATTGAAACTTTTCATTAATCACTTTAGAAAAGTATTTAATAATTTTTAACAAAATAGATATGAATTGAATGATTAGTGATTGAATTATTTACTTAGTGATAAGCATAACCCAAAGCTCTTTTCCTTTAACAGATTTTCCTATAGAGTAAAGATAGACGAGTTCTGGATGTGTTTTATTAATACTTTTAAGTATTCCAGTCATTGTTGTGTAGTTATGATAAACATAATTGATTTGCACTGAAATATTAACTTTCACTAAAATAAAGAGCACAGATATTAAAGTTATAATTCTCATAAACTTCATGTTAAAAATATAATTAAAGTTGTTTTAGTTTCAGAATAAAATGATTGAAAGCAAACACATGTAATACTAGTTAAAAACAGTTTTGAAGAGTTATTTTTTCTGCATCAGAAACTATTATGAAATAAAAAGTTTTTGTTGATAGGCTTTTCCACATCAAAAATTGACTTTCAATGTCATTATGATGTAGTTTATGAGCGAATCACTGATTTTTCACTAAATTTATTGAAATAGCATTCATTGACATTTCCTTCTTCTCCCTATTATTACTTTTAATTGTATTTTCGACTTTTGTGCCAAAACTTTTATTTTTGGTTTTAGTATATGAGAGACTCACCAAATGCCTCATCATTGAGAATCTCAAACGGAATCCCAAAATAAACACCGGATAATACCTGACGGGAAGAGTCTCTTTACTTATCAGAATCAGGGATAGTATTGGTAAAAGTTTAGACTAAAAGATTTCAAATAACTCTTCAACTCTATTAAATTTCAGTTTGATTACATTCAACTTGAAAACAAGTTAAAACCAGATATGAGTTTCTGTCTAAAATGCAAAAAAATTCTCTAAAAGTGAAAATTTTAATGTTTAATCAGATTAGAAAAAAATTTCTGCAATTTTAGAAATTGTTCAGCTTTTATGTTATTTAATGAGGTTTCGAAAACGAGATCATTCTTTGATCAGACTTTTATAAATCTATTTGAATAATAAATAGTGGAAATAATGTACAGTATAATATTGTTTAACAACTTAATCTGCGTTATAGATATTTTTCAGACCAAATCTCGATGTTATTCAAGTGAACAATTTTTATAACTATTCTATTGGAATGTAATTCAATTTATTTGAATTCTATTCTTATACCATTATAATTGTTTATTTTATTTATAATGCAATAAAATATAGGTTTTGAAGCTGTGTTTTCAAGTGTTTTTCGGTAGTTATCAGTTCTTTCATTCTATTGTTTATTGATCTGTTCCTCAAATATTAACAGTAAAACTCTTATTCATTTCTCATACATATGGTATAATCAATGACTTATTCCATAAATACTTTTTTAGATTTACAGTCAAGTGTTTTTCAAACTTATTCGCGAACTTTTATTTATAATTCCTTTACAAAAAGTTTTGAATACTAGTAATTCGATATATGTGTAGAGCGTTAAAAGTTTTTGCATTCAAAAATGTTGGACTTTTATTATGTAATGATAGCTTTCAACTGTTCATAAGTTTTTAATCTCATTTATACATAATATCCGCTCTTTTCTGGCATCAATTCAAGCATTTATACTAAACTATTATTTTGATTACAATTAAACAATTCTTTGCATAACAATTATTTCCTCAATAAATGTCTATCATTCTAATTGAGGAGTTTATTCATCGCGATTGAATCGCGTTAACACATAATAAAATATCTTTTTCATATTTTCCTTTCTTCTATTTATATAATAAGTGGAAGAAAAAGATAAAGTCTTTTAAATAGAAAAAATTTGAAATAAGAAGAGATTTGAACAAAATTGTATAAACCATTACAGTATAATTTTCTATTTCTTTGGTTATGGTTCCGATATTTTTTTCATCTATGATTTCAAATTAGGATGCATTTGATCATCAATTTAACTATTTATCACTTATTGCATATCATATACCTCTCAAACCTGATAAAACCTAAAGCTTTACCCTCAGCTCAAAACACAATTCAATTTTAAAATACTTTTTAAAATAACTTAATTTTGATGTTTAAAACGCATATAAATAGCTGTTTATCATAAATGTTTTTATCCAAAAAAGAGATTAAGCATTTAAAAAGTTTAATTTACAATTTTTTCTCAATGCTGAACTTTATTTCAAGATTTCATATATTTTTACACTTTTAATGTATAGTAAATTATGTCTGATAACTATCTCTTCGCTAAATTGACCAAACCTTTGAAGAAAAAAAAGCGAATCAATTCAAGAATTGCCAAAACAATAGCGCATTGAATCAAATAAACCACTTTTGTCAAGAAAGACCATTCCTTCCAATTAATGTTTATGACTTGCATACACATAACTCCCCAATAAAATATCCAGAAAATTAAATGTGATATTAATTGTGGTCTAAATTTGTCGATATATTCACCAATTCTTGACATTTTTCTAACCGTTTATTTCAATCTTTGGAATCACTTCAGACTCTTTTTTCGCGATTCACGACTTTTTTCGGTTAGTTTTAGCAAAAAATATGTTAAAGATAAAAATCTCGTGAAATCGCAACAATTGGCCCGCATTTTAAAGTAAAGCAATTATAAAATCTTTAATTTATTAACAAAACTGAAAACTAATTGTTGTTTAAAATACGAACTATTCTTAGTTTTAAATTAATCGTTAATTCTTATTATATCGAAAAATTGACATAGTTAAACATTTAGATATTATTCAAAAGTAATTGAGGTATTGTATCATGATCAGCTTTTTAATCATCAGTTATTCCTATATATTTATGAAGAATATTTGAATTAAAAATATTCTGAACAGCACTTTTGAAACCTTTATTGAATTTGATTTTAAGATAAGTTAACTAACAATCTATGAATCAAAGTTAGAACTTTACGTTTTTCTAACTATTTTACTATCAAAACTGTCTTA
>JAQFXV010001639.1:0-12752 GCA_034694065.1 Camisia spinifer | reverse complement strand
GGATAAATAATAAATATTTAGAATATTCCACTTTGCTTATTATATGTTTAAGCTAGGAGATTAAAATTCTCAAATTTGATGTATTTTTTAATGTAGAATCCGAATATGAAATCGGTTCCCTTCTATCTATTATAGTTTTTGCTCCAATTGGGGGTATATATCATTATTTGCAACGCTGTATAAGTAACGAAATAACGAAATAAATATAACAGCTTTCGAATCTGATATTTAAAGAATTTCCAAGAAAATATTTTGTTGATGAAGTTAAATGATATCATTAGAGTTGAAGTATTTGAAAATAAACTGCAACACATGGCAACCAAACTCTCTTTATTATTATTTGGTTCACCAGTATTTTTCGTGAAAAGAAATTGTGAGTTCAAAACTTGCCGACGCATACATTAGAAATAAGTTATAATAAAAGTTTTGGAAACTATTCCCACTGATTGAATCACATAATGTATAAAAAATTCAATAAGAAATCTCAAGAGATACTCAAAATTTTGAGACTTCAATTCGGTTCATGCCATGTATTAATTTTGTACTAAAAGGTAGGCTTTTCTAAACCTATATATCTCTTAGAACTTGTATTTCAAACGAAACCTCACATTTGATTCAATAATAAAGTAAATACTGTACAGTACTAGCAATTGATTTACAAGAAAATTCAAATACCAAACACTAGTTTATTAGTCTTTAATTGAATCATAGTTTAATTGTTCAAATATTGACTTGTATTAAGTTTTATGAGCAAAATGTAAAAATTATAGAATTACTAATGGGAAAATCAAGTTTATAGGGAAAATGATCATTTAAATTTGATTAAAAGAGTTGTCATTCAAATAGTTTTGTGCATTCAAATAGTTTTATGCATTCAAATAGAATTTCAATCTTAATCAAATCTTTGTTATCAAAGGTCAAATGGAAAAATGGTTATTTCATACACAATGAACTTAACGACATGTCTTAACTGTATTCTTGCCACTGCACGCATTTGTACATCAGTTTAAAAAAGAAATTTCGATTATTACCCAATATTCAGAATCTGTTATTCAAATGCAGACATCATTTTTCAGATAAATTGACTTCAGAGACACTCACAAAAACATTAGCAATAAACAGTTTGCAAAAAAGTTAGATAACAAAGATATATAAACGACTAAAAAGTCAATCAACTTGTCTATTATTTTTTGGTCTAAAGGGATCGCACGCTTACGTTTATGTAGACTCTAAAAATTCGCTAAAAGTTTTCAATTACTGCTCACTTTCAGTTTCAACTATTTTATTCACTGAATTCCAGTAAACCTTTAATAAAGAACTTATCCAAAATTCAGAGGATAGCGATTCCCCTGAAACTCAACAATTATCTGAACTATCAATAATTGAAATACACGATTACCTTATCTGATCATTTTATTCTACATTTACTAGAATAACACAGACTAATGATTCTTTCTTGAAGATGAGCTAAATTATATTCACATTATGCAACTTAAGTATAGTTAATCTATCTTTTCATGTTAGCAAATATTAAAGTGTGAAAACAATTGAATTCAGTCTACTTTTGTCTAAAATTTTATATTCATCATTAGCCTTTTCGGATAACTAAACATTCTTAATCTTTTAACTAAAATCATTTGTGCGTTTTATAAATTAATTTGAAAAATTATTCTCGAAAGATAATTCACAAAAGATATCAAATTAATACTCGATTGTTTACATGTAGTTCAAAACAAATTTTCATCTTGTAAGACATCGATATGATTAACTGAAGTGGACTTTTTTGCTTTTATTTCCTGGCGAAGACTTTAGAATAAATTGCAGATTTTTATGCGACTTCGTTTGATTAATATTAATAAATTGGTAATTTTTCTTAGTCTTCAAGAGTTAAGTGAGAGTGCATTCCCGAAAGCCAAATAAATTCAAGTTTACTTTGAGTGCTCATGTCTTAAAATCTATTGCTTTGAGTTTATTGATTACTCCATTTCTAATTGATTTATCGACATCTGAAAAAGAACTATTCAGATGTCTTTAGACAAAAGTGACAACAGATTATAATACATAAGAACGACAAAAGAGTAGCAGCAGGTGTGACATTGCCTTCAATAAAATGAGTTGTTCACAAAAAGGATGTGCACCACACTAGCAAAGTGTCGGGTCTGTCATTGTTAGCTTCATGACAAGTGGCTATTAACAAAGTTAAGTACTCTATATTAGATACAGTACACAAACTATTGGTAAGATCTTCCATAAGCTAAATATCATTTATGCTCTGCTCTCACTTTGAGCTTAAGGAAAGTTATGTACTATTACAGAGTTTCCTTTATTAAATCAGTTGTTTTGCATTACAAATTAAGATAACATTTGTAATACAGTACTTATATTTCCTCAAATTGATCGATAAATACGAGTTCAATTCATTTTATCAAATATTTCTAACAATTATCAGAATATAACAGTTTAGACTACGCTTCGAAATATCGAAATTCAGAGCATCAAAATTCTTTTTGTGATCCTTAATTATGACACATTATAGTTCCGTAATTTCAATTTTTTGTTTAGAATTTTTTGTTTTTTGTTGTCATGAAATAAATCAAAACTGTCAGTTCTTTATACATTTTACGCTTGAGTTTTTCAAATATATTGAGGTTTTGTCTTGAGGAAAACATCTAATCCTTCTTCCGAGCAATGGATTAATTGAGCAAAGATTCAATTCACGCGAGGGAAGAATCCATACGAAAGATAGAAATTTTTACCAAAAGAAAGGAATTAAAAATTAATCTGAATCTAAAATGAATAGACGAAAATCTAATCAATTTAATACTCAAGATATGATTTTCATAAAGATTATAATCTTCTTAAGTTAAGAGATTGTAATTTATTCACGAATTAAATTTCATCATAACTTATATAGATTTCAATGTTTTGAAGAAAATATAGTAAAATCTTCATAACGCTAATAAGCGTTATATTTGATTAAATTTAATTAACGTATGTTATAATTCAAATCAACAGATTATTAGAGTTTTCAATGACTTGAATCTATGAATGAATGGTTTTCAGTAATTTTTATAATTCAGTTCGGGTTTAGAGACTAAAAATGATTGATTGAACTTTATTTTATTTTTAATTAAATAACATGTTCCTACAGTTCAGAAATTCTAATACTATGACCGCCTCATATCATGACAGTATCCTTAATGTAATTAGTCATCAATTATCAAAATTCATAAAAATTTGTTTTGATAAATCATATACAGTATAATAACTCCAATAACTAATCGTCTGTAAGTTTGATAGCATTAAGAAGTCTTTTGTCAAATGCTATAAAGTTTAGTCAACATTTTCATAAACTCAGGTCAGGTTCAAATCTGATCACAACTATGAAAATTTTTTGAGATAATTTAATTTGGAAAAAAATCTGAATACATTTGAAATTATCTTCAATGTCAATTACATATGCAGTATAACTTTACATCTGAGATTTTGGCGAATAAGTCACTAATCAAATGAGTAATAAGTTTCTACACTTTTTTCTTATGTTGGTTAAAACACTATTCAAAATATACATCAAAATATTTTCATTAGTGACTTTTTTTGCCAAAATCTCAGACATAAACAATGGGTTTTATACCACACCTTCGAAGCTCGAAAAGCCTCATGATTTTTGGAAAAGTTCTTTAGTTTACAAAACAATTTTTGGTAAAAATTCAAGAGAAATCAAAAATTCCTAAGAGTTTTCAAGATAATAAAGTACTTTGGAATAATTTCAGAAAATAATTCCTCATAAAAACGATGAGTTTTTGCACACTCCTCAACTCTAGACCAGATAGTTCCCAACCCTCAAGAGGGTATTGGCATATGTATAATGGTTTATATTTTAATTAATTTTCAAATGAATAACCAATATATAACTTAATGAGTTATTACTCAAAATTATTTTTACAAATAAAATGTAAACTTTATAAGCCATTGAAATTAAAACTTTATTCACACTACTTATAAAATAATGAGCCATTTTTGTGAAATTTCACTTTAATGATTTTGCATTCGAACATTTGAAAATATACAAAGAATAGTTCAGATTTACCGTCCATGGGATTAATGCAACTGAAATTCATTAAACTTCGCTTATTTAGAGTGACTCTACAGCTACTCTATAGTAAGTAATTCTCATTTATATTGAAATTAACGTTTCATTCATCAAATATTATGCTTTGATGTGTAACATGACATCACTGTAGTATATCTTTGGAAAATAATTATTTTGTAGCCGAAGGCGATGAGGAATTATATTTATTTCATATTTACTATATTATCATAGAAGTGTTGACTTTAACTCATCTATAGACGGAAATTCATGTCTCTTATCAGATACAAACAGGGAAATGTGCATTAGTGTTACTGTAGAGCATAAACTAATTAAGTTTAAGCAGCACATTAGTATTCATTACAAGGATAGGCTTGAGCTTTGAACTAGCTTAGCAGAGCTCAAGCTCAATTTCTTATCTAATATGCATCTTACTCATCACAATCAATTCTGTTAAACTTATTCATTCAATTTATAACAGAATATCAGAAATACTAGTTTCAAATTTTTACATTCAATAATAATCAAATATAATACAATCTATTGAAAGGCACAGGACTAGTGTTTAAGCGCTTCACACTTTACAAATTTTCAAAAAATTGAATTCAACATTAATTTTCAGTAATTTTATATTTGAGAACTGTTGAGAAAATTCAATAAATTTTAATTTAAATTTAATAATTCATTTTAAAATAGAGCATCCATTTATATTATCAATGGATTTCTTGATGAGTATTATACCCATAGTAACAGTTATATCTGTCTTTTTTTCTTATTCAGTAATGATTAGGTAATGAGTCTGTTTTGAAGAATTTCTGATACATGAGAAGACACACTTTATCCATCGTTCAAATTAATCATTAAAATGCAAATCTTTTAATTCTTCAATCATTAGTTATACTCAAACATACATTTTGTCAACTATAAAAAAATGTCCTAAAACATTAAACTGTGATTAGGAGTCATTTCTTATGATTTAGGTCTCGATAAACATAAAAAACAATATAAATAATAAAATGAAGTTAGAATTTTATTTGAACTAACACTTGAATGGTTCATAATCTCATACAAATTGAAGTGAAAATTTGAGGATGGTAGTTTTCTTGAAATTATGATTTATGATTTTCTCAAAATATTTTATTATAATAACTTGTTTTTACTTTTATTCTGTAATACGTATGTGAAAGCTTTCGTTATTATCAAGCGATTTCAATAGAGCTGTTAATAAACTTTTTGTATTAAAAAAGATTTATTTGTAGTAATTTCCAGTTTGCTTATTAAAGCGTATTCTTGAGAAATTGATTGACCGATAAAATTAACTTATAAGAGATTATATGACTTTTCTGTCTCTTCTACTATTATTAGAAATGATAGCAGGCAGTGATGAGCTGAATGCTGTTACGTTCAGATTTTAATTTCCTTCGCACAGAATTGCAATATAAATAGCACTTAGCTAGCTCAAAATTCAGTTAACTTTAATATCAAAATATACATATTAGTGCTCATTCTTTTTAGTTAAACAATCAATTTTCTAAATTTAAGTTTTAATTAGTCTTCAATTCTAATCTTATTTTATTAGAAAGATCAGTAACAAATAATCGATTTATTTATATTTGAAGACTCAAAGAGTTCAAATATTTAGTGTTTACGAACATTATCTTTTATAAGTATTAATATCTCATAATTTGGGATTCGCTGGTTTTCATAGTTAATGAATGTTTTCATACAATTAATTTCAACACTTATTGCAAACAATTTGTGAAGAAAGTGGAGCTTATGTTTAAATAATACAGTGTATTGATCAGCATATTTATTTGAGAAGAAAATTAACTCAATTTCAATAATAATTCAAGTTTTCTGAATTCAAAAAAGTATTTCAACTTTTAAGTGCACAAAACAAACGTTAAATTAGTTATTAAGAAAATTTAATTGAAGACTTTCAAAGCTTTAATTGTTAAAAATGAAAGCAGAATATTTCTCTATAATTATCTTAAAAGAACTCTATTATTAATAATTAGGACACAGATTGAATTATAGCTTTTAATTATCTTTCAATCTGGAAACAGAATCTATTTTAAACATCATAGAATTGATTTTACTGTTTCGTTGAATTCTAATTCATCAGACACTGAGTTAAATATAAATTAACTTTATGTAATTGAAAATTATTTTTCACTTTGAAGGTGTTTGAAATATAAGTAATATAAATATACTGTAAGTGAATCAAATTTAAACACAATTCATTTAAGAGAGCATAGGATTTACAAAATTTGTAGAGTGTCTAAAATATAATGCATCAATTTTAGTGCAGGATATTTTCGAGAAATCAGGTTCTCGAGTCTCGATCGTAATTCGAACTCGAGTTTCGATCGAGTCTCGACTATTTTTCGAAATTTAATTTATTCAAAAATCAAAAATGGTTCACTCAATTCATTCAAAAAGCTTTGATTATTGATAAAGTGTTTTTTATCCTAAAATTAGTCTTAATTCCTTCTTAGCCTTGAGTAACCCGTAACAAGGGTGACCACATGTCCTTAATCGTGCGGACAGTTCTGCAAATCATGTCTTGACTCATGTATCCTGCAATTTACTAACTTAAGCGGAAAAGATTCCACTTCAATCAAATTTTGTTACTAAAAAGTATTTCTAAGAATTCTATTGACATAATCATTATGGAATTTTAAGAAAACAATTTTAATCAGCTTTAACTTTTAAGTTTGAAATATATAAGTTCACTCACATTTGAGTTCATTGTCCAAAAGAGATTTTGATTTGCTAAAATTTGATGTCTATTTTGTGTAAAAAATTGAATTTATTTTTATTTTTCTGTAGTGTGTCCCAGAAGTGCAGACACTAAGAATTTTTTTTAATTATTAAATTCGAGCTTTGCCTTGGAGTTAAGGGTTTTAGAGTATAGTAAGCCCGCTTCACAATAATGAAAAACAATTTTCTTAGTGTCTGGATTTCTGGGACACATATGCAAATACACATTTCTGCAATATATCTGTTTATTCAAGCTTTTAAAGATAAGCCACACAAACATTATGCCTGACACAAACAATTAAAAAAATGTTCATTCAATACATTTACTTAGTTTAGAGGAAAGAAATTGAATGGATGTATACTTTTAGTTAAGGCAGAAGTATTGATACTTGATTTGATTTTTCAATGACCTGTTCTGAATGTCAAAATTTTTCTTAACAATAATATTGTTTTATTTAATTTTGCAAAATTAGACAAAATATATAAGTTTCGATACAAATAAATTAAATGTAATTTTTCCCTAAAAATTAATGCATTTAAAGTTTTAAAAATTAAAATTTAGTTCGAAAATAAAATTTACAAATAAAATAAAATAGAATGAATTATTTAATTATCAATAATTTCTCGGCGGAGACAATGATTATTGTAATAATAAATTGGAAAGAATTGAATAAAACAAATGACATAAACAAATGAAACAAACAAAATATAACTCGTTTTCAACTTTTAATGTTCAGGTACTAAAAGTTTTGTTAAAAACATGAATAGTTTTGATATAAACATTAAAACATTAGAGAAATACTGTAAAATTTGACAAGAGGGTACCCTTTAGCTTGTCCTCCATTTTTAAAAAATATATGTGGTCACCCCTACCCGTAATCCTCTTTTTGGAATAACTTCCGTCAATCAAACGAGTTTATGCAATATGGGTGTAATTTTTTATTCCTTGTGATTCATATTTTTTCTGAATAATTGTCTTCAACTACAGCAGCAATTATGTAGACTTCATATCCAGATTTTTCTATTAAACATTTCAAAGTGCTCCTAAACTATCCCAAATAATTCTTAAAATCACTCTTAAGATAAAATAGAAGGAAAAGAAAGCTATTTAAAAGCACTTAAAAGTAAACTGCATTGAATTTTTGATCTTCAGTAAATTTTCGAAGTTGTTCTTTAATTTTAGAACCTTTCATGACATTGAGTTTGCGGTAATTTAGCGATAAAATATAGTCCATTTTCAGAGGCAAAATTGAAAACAAAAGCAGTTAGGTTAGTTTCTTTCTAAATACTTGTCAAGAAATCTGATAACTTATAAAATTATAATCAAAATTTTTTGGGAAAAAAAATGAAAAGTATGGGAAGTATCAAACCATGAAATACTCAAACCTTTAGTTATGAAAACGACTTTACACATAAACATCTCTCATATTAGGTTTTTCGGACTTTGATGCTCAGATGATTTGTTGTCTGTTTAAGCCACACCCTCTCTCCCAATGACACGTTTTAATAATTATAATAATTTCACTTTTAAAGGTTAGGTTAGTTAGGTTAGGTAAAGCCGAATGGCGCGCGGAGCGCGCTAGGCTCTATTTAAATCACTATTTAATTTTTATCAATTAATAACAATTAAAACCACTGTAATTAAAAGTGACGTTGGGAAAGAGGGTGTGGCTTAAACAATCAAGAAATCATCTGAGCATCAAAGTCCGAAATACCATATATTATATAACTATTATTCTTATTATTGATTGAATCGAAATTTCAAAGCTGAGACCGCAATTGAATTTGAAATATTTCACAACATTATTGTTGAGGTGAACCCAAAATTGGTTTTATTTTGCCTTTCATTGTCAGTCAATTGACGTGCTCCGCATTTTTACACAATTTTCTTGCATCACTTTTTTGCCCAACTTTAAAATCTTCTCACAAATCAATATTATTCGCAATTTTATTTTTAAAATTTCAATTATTATGATAACATATATTTTAATTTAAGAGCAAAGCATTGTCGGTTGAACTTGACGAGAGTGGATAATTGAAATTTCGGGGAAAATTAAATCAGATTTCCATTCATTTTCATCAGTTATAACCTGATTCCTTATTAATAAGTAATTTCAGATTAATTTAGTATATCTGAGAAAATTTTCATGACATAAATGAACATTTACAAATTCACTAATGAAAAAGTTCAAAAATTGATTTCGAATAAATTTAATTTTAGGTTTTTGGATAATAATTTCGAAAATTTGAATGCGAAAGAATTGAATTATGGAGAATATGGTTTACTCAACAGTGGACTTAGAAAACAGAATTTATTTGATAATAATACTGAATTCTGATTTTTGACTCTAAATTTTGTTGAGTTGATTTGATAACGTTTAGTTAAAGAATGTGTAATAACATTTCACCAATTCCTTATGAATAACGTTTTTTAGTGTTTTATATCAATGCCCATGATTTTTTTGTAGTCCTTAAAATCATTTCACTTTATTTTTTATCTTAGTTATAATTTAAAGAACGAATAACAAGCACGAAATATTTGCCAAAAAAGTTCTTAAAAAGCATTAAAAAATTGAGAAAAATCATTAAAATAATCAAGTTTTAAAAATTATTATTCAGATTTTGAACATCTATTTATGATATTAGTTAATGCAATAATTTGTATAACTTTAAGAATCATCATATATCTGAGGTTTTCAATAGTGAAACGATTACTTTTTTCGGATAAGATGGACTTTTATTTTGAAAAATTTCTCTCAAATTCACATAAAGTGATTTTAACAAACTTGAAGCTCATTATTTTGCAATGTTTATATACAAAAAGGATTGACTAAAGATGAAGTTAATCTAATCTCTTGAGATTTCAAATCAAAATTTGAAAAAACTATGCAAAAAATACTTTTTGGAACTCAATAGAGATTAAAATTAGAGTTTTTACACTTAAATATATTTGCTTAAAGGTAATGATAAAGAAGTTTTTACTAAAATTTTCTTTCAAAAATGTGAAAATAAGCACAGAATCTTTTGAATCCATTGCATATTATGCTTATTATCCGTCCTTAAGATATAATGCTAACAATCTAGTAATTTTGTCGAGCCTTAACACCAGAGTTGCCCCTTAAAAAACTTGAACATAAATATTGCAAATGTTAGGTTCGTTTTTCTGGTATTTTCTTACTTCCCTCAAATTTATTTGACTGCATTCCATTTCACTGAAAATATTTTCTTATAAGTCATGTTTTGGTTTTTATTTCTAAACACTTATAACTTTTAAGACTCAAGTTTAAGATAACAAGTATTACATAAATATTTTCAGGGAAATGAGCAAAATATTCATCGAAACGAAAGTGAAATTATGGAAAGTTAAATGTATCGAAAAAGATCCAGTGGAATGAAATACAGCGAAATTAAATTAATTCTATAAATTACAATTACCGGTAATTGGGATTTATAAAAATTATTTAAGAACTGAATAAAATTTGGTTTGTCATCAAATAGTTGAGCTTATTTTTCAAAATAATAAATCCTTGCATTCTTGTTCCTCATCGATCGACTTCATTGGTATAAAATTGAATTTGGTTGAAAGTTTACTTATTCTATGGAATTACGAATATATTTCAAATTAAACATGCTCTTAATAATTTGAGTAGTGTTGCTCTACTGTATTTTGTCAAAAACAGTTGAACTATGAAATAAATGCACATTTAGGCGATCATTTCATTTTATTTTTCAAGTCCAATTCGACTCAACTCGAGCGGAAAATACTTTGAAAAAGAAACTTATATTATATGATTGAAGGGGATATATTTTGGCGAACATTTGAATAAAATTGAATATATAATGAAAATGGAAATTTTTTAATTTTTCATTTCTTCATAACAAGTTTACACCGTATAAGAAGAATATAGAAAATTGTCGTTTAATTAAACGATATTTAGACTGAACTTATATTGAGTTTACTCAAGTACTTAAGGAACTCATGACTGATTTTCAAAAATGTGAATTACGAACAATGATTTTGGCATTTTAATTATCTTATGTCACTTCAATTTAATGAAATATCTCAACCTGACGATTAAGAGGTTATCTCAGAGCCTAAACTAAATGATAGGCAATAATTCTCGAATATTTCAGATATTTTTCAGTTATAAAGAGCTCGAAAAATTTGTTTCGCATTTCAAAAATATTTAACCACTTTCGGGACTATAAATCATAGATTGATTGAGTTATTATAATAATCGAATGAATAGTTTGATAAACTCTTTTTCAAAGTAAAAATTTTATTGAGATATAAAAAAAAGAATCCGAAAGCTTTCGACTTCAGCAGAAGTCATAGTCAGCAAAAAGATGTAATAATAATAGACATATAATTTATGGATTCATTTGATAGTAGTAAAGATGATATTTTCTTTTCATGCCATTGTTTTAAGGGAAAATAATTCTCTCTTTCTCTCTCTCTCTCTCTCTCTCTCTCTCTCTCTCTCTCTCTCTCTCTCTCTCTCTCTCCACGCCATGCCTTTATCACTCATTCATTCGATTCCACTTTGTGTTCATCCTCTCTCACAGACTAATAGTTATAATATAAAAGAGACAATTAGATGGCTTTTTGTTGATTTGAGTCCAGATAATACAGTCAGTTGTTGTTCATGATAAGGCTTTTTGACACGAGTGTGTACAGTGTGTACACTATTTGCTAACTTTTCCAATTGCTATTTGAGGACTTTTTTCAATTGTCTTCTCTCAACATTTGACTGCGAAAATATGCACTTTTGTGACACTTATCTATTTTACTCAATATGTTCAGTACAACGGATATGATCGGTGTTCGCTATTTGACAACATTCTTACGTGTCATCACATATGAGCTCTCAAGAAGTTATTGATTTAAACCAAATATTGTACTCAATTATAATAAATATATTATTCTCGTTTGATTTTCTCTCAACTGAAAGTAATTTTTGTTTTCTTTTTCAATTTTGTCCAGTCATGAAAAAATTTCACTGAAAAACGGAACAGATTTTATTTGAACGTTAAACAAACGAAAAGAGTAAAAGTCAAACAAAGCCGTATTTCAGGCTTATATTTCTATTCTTTTCTATTGAGTGCTAAAACTTTATAAAACAAGAAATTTAATTCTGTTTTTACTATAGTTTATGTCTTGAGATGAATTTTTCAGAGGTAATCCTCAAAGTAACCAACATATAGACCAATGCATAGCAATATATGAATTCACAAAATTTATCGCATTTGAGAGTAATAAAAAATATTGTACTCAAGTTTTTACACGAGTAAAAGAATAGAGAAATCAAACTGAGAACACTTGCAACGCCTCGAGTATAGAAAGCTTAACAGCATCAACATTTCCAATGATGGTTATGATAATGATACAGTATATATAGTACTATTTTCATCATCAAAAACAATTACCCAAAGGAACCAGTATGTGATCTGCAACATAAAACTCTAATTTTTGGCTATTTGTTTGCTTTTTATTGATGTGAGAAAGTCTTTGAGAAAGTCTGATATCATTCAGGATATCATTTGTTTTGCAAATAATTGATTTCAAAAATAGTTTCTAAATAATTTTGAATTGCTTTTAAAAAATTAAAACTTGTTCTTAGAGCTATAGCTTATTGATTTTGTTAGTAAATTGAATTCGTTTTTCAATATTTTGAATCTTATTAAACAAAATTTTTTTATTATTCACTGCATAACTCTATGAGTCTGTGTTAGCGTTGGCATCGATACATCAAATGTATTATACATGATGTATTATACGTGTATTATAATGTATAATACATGACCCTTTTTGAGGACTCATGAAAAATACATGACAAGCCATATATTTTTGTAATTTCAAAATAATTTTTCTCACAAAATTTTCTATTTTATCGAGATC
>JAQFXV010001638.1:0-12753 GCA_034694065.1 Camisia spinifer | reverse complement strand
AAGCATGAACCCCTACCCCCCTCTTGTTACGCTGAGCCTTGATACCCACCTACCCTATTCAGCGTAACGTAATTAATATATGCCTAAAACGAATTCACATGTAATATGACTTTTAGTTCGATAACAAAAAACGCTTTAATTTCTAAAGAAATATTTTATTAATAAAATGAATAACGTATTGAAATAAAATAAAGTTTTATATTAATTTTAAGTTTAAAATTAATGTTTATTAATATTATTATTATTAAGTGAAACGTCGGTTTCTCCTAAAAGTTTATTTTTTGCCCGATTTATCTCCGCCTTAAAGCACGTTCACATTAAATACAGTAAAACTTAGTTATAATTAACAGCAATTCTTTCAGTTTCTTTGAAAATATATTGAGATTTTTATAAATTCATATTAATTTAATTTTGAAAAATTCATTAAAAAGTAATATAAATGAAGAAAAATGAATAGTAATTGATTTTGAAAAATTAAAATGATTAGACTTGAGTTGAATTGTATTAATATATTTCGGAAAAAGGGCTGTAAAGTATATTTTGAGTCCGTATTTGAGAGAAATGCGAACCAATAATAACCGCTTTACAAACGGATCGCTTTATTTTTGCAAAGCTATGAAATCAATGAGTAATAGAGAAAAACGGAAATTCGCCATAACTTGGATTGAATGCGGATATAAGTGAAGGAATACAACGCCCGAAATGTGCTTTTGATTTCAATTTCATGGATTTTAAACAAAAATTAAATCAAGAATCGGTTGAATTAAATCACGAAAATTGGATCCAAGGTTTGAATCATTTTATTAATTTTTATTAAGTTTAAGTTCATTATAATTATCAATAATTATCGTTTGCGAAAATACATTCATAATAATAATTATTATTAAATATTTATTTATACCGTATTTATATTGAATATTAATATTTAATTAATTTAATTAAAAGTACCGGTCGTTCAGACTCTGACTGTTCTGTCCGAAGAAGACACTCAAACTAATAGCAATTCATTTGTTTTGAATAAGATTTCGGGTAAAAGTATTGATATTATTAAAGGAATGCCTAAACAAATAAATATGTCGTCAATCGATGAAATGGACTCTTTTGGAGATTCGGGACAAAAGCGAAAAGTTGGTCGACCCATAACTTCAAAACGAACTCTTGCCCGGTATTTATCTATATTATTATTAACTAATTTATAATTTATTTATTAATCAATTCGTGTCAACCATTTCTCTGTTCGGTTATTATTTTTATTTATTTAATAACCGCTAATAAATATCCGTTCAAATGAAACTTATTTTTGATATTTTGTTTTCATTTTGATTATTTAATTATTCATTAATTTTGTAATAAATTAAAAGAATAACTGAAAACAGTTAACTTGAATTGTATGATAACTTATTATGAAAGTTATCCAATTTTTTCCGTCAATCAATTATTTTGATTTCAGATTTTCAAACTTTAATCTGAATTATTATTGCAAACTATTCGACGCTTCTTTGGATTAAATTCTGTTATCAATACAGAAAGTATTCATTTATTCATTAGAATGAAATTTTATTTTTCTTCATTATTATAATAATAATAATTAATAAAATCGATAATTAATTGCGAATGAATTCCATTGCAATAATTGATTTCAAAATGAATTTTGAAGGACTTTTCCAGCAATTGATGAAATTAGAGGCAAACTATTGACGGGCGAGTGTTTCGCTCGAATGCGAACGAGTGGTTCCACTTCTGATGTTTGGACTCTTTTTGAAGAAACTGCTTATACCGATACTCAAGAATTCACAGGAATAGTTCGATGTAAATCATGTTCTTTTATGACTAGATATCACGGACAGATCACTGGTATTTATTAATTATTACTATAATATATTAGAATTGAATCTAAATATGTATTAATGTGAAGGTACGTCACATATGAGACGACACCATTGCTTTATGGCTGCATATCCTGAAGCCTTTACAACTCCAAGGATTAAAAGAACTTCAACTGTTTCCAGTTCTAAAACTAAAAAAGGTATTAATCAATAAAATAAGTCAATAAACTTTCTAATTAGAAATATTCAGCAAATGAAAGTTCACATTCGGATCTTTATTAGATATTAATATAATTTATATTATTATTGTATATCTTGAAAACAATTGAAAAATTAATTAATTTTATATTTTGAAAATTAGAGCCAAAATCGAGAACAAAATCAATGAATAATCATTTTATACCGTGTGTATCGGTTGGCAATTCGTCATCAGTTAAGTGGGAATCTAATGGTGAAGAAATGCCAGTCTCTAAAACTCAAATTCAAAATAGAATCGTTAATATTAAAGGAGAATTTCGGGAAAAAGTTATACAGTTTTGTTGTAGTGAATTAATTAATTTAGAGAGTATTACAAGTGATTCATTCAAATCATTGATTCAAACTTTGATGAAATTATGCGCACAAATAGGCAGATGTTCTATAGCTCTGCCGGATGTTAATCAACTTCAGACACAAATGACTCAATTATATAATCAAACAAAACAGAGAATTAAAGAAGACTTGACTCTCGCACTCACCAGAAATATTGGCGGAGCTCTTGTTTGTGACTCAGAAAATGATTTGTGTGTTATTTCTGCTTATTATATAAACTCTAATTGGAATTTAGTTGAAAGCATTCTAAGCGCTACTTCACAGGGAAATGATATAAATGGCTTCATTACTAACACTTTAGACGATTACGGCCTTCACGACGATAATAAATTAGCAAAATTTACTTTTGTCTCTCGAGGAGGTCTTTTTGATGGCGTCAGTATGTGTTTGACATCAATGGCTCACGTTATCGATGGTGTCATAGAAAGTGCTGTCTTTGGTGACGACACTTATACTGAAGTTGTGGAAAATTGTAAAATAATCTGCAATGAATTGAAACTAGAGTTAGATAATTATCCGATCGATTGGGTCAATAAGTTTGAAGTATTGCGAAATGTTGTCGAAAGTCGTCACAAATTTGAACTCAAAAATTCATCGCTTGACTTAGATTTAGTTAAATTTTTGGTTGAATTTTTATCTCCATTTAAAGCAGCATCAGTTGAATTACGTCAATGTTCAAAACATCCCACTTTAAATCATGTATTGCTCTGGTATTATAAACTATTAAAAGCTTTAAATCCATCCAATGAAGACGATTCGTTAGCTTCAAGCTTGAAAAATATGGTCAGACTAGGAATGGAACAGAACTTTCAATTACAAACATTTCATAAAATCGCAGCATTTCTTTGGCCTAATTTTCGTTTTCTTAAAATGTTAACTAATGAAGAACGAGAACAAGTTCATAATGAAGTGAGAAATCTGATTGAGAGTCGTATTGCTGAAGAAGAGGAAGAAGTCAGTGGTGTGTCTGTACCTAAAAAGGCCAGATCTGAGTTCGATGAATGGGAAGATTTAACTGATTCGGATCAGGACGAAGTAAATAAATATATTTCAGTACAATTGACGACTTGTAATGAACAAAATATACTGATTTGGTGGAGAGAACATATCAATGATTTTCCCAAACTATCACATCTCGCAAAATGGATTTTATCAATACCTGCTTCGGTCACATCTTTGGAAAGATTTAAGTTAACTTCAAGTCAAGAAGTTAGCGAACAATTACTTTTTATGCATTGCAATTTGTAAGTGAGGTTTAGGTCCAGATTTTCAATCTATAATTTGCTTTATTTGGCACTTTTGATTGGACACAATTCTTGTTTGTCTTATTTGTCTCAAAACTGACTTTTATTCAAGTCTATTAATAAGAGAAGTGGTCGACACGCAATTTAATTTATTATTTTAATAAATAAATCGATAAAATATAATAATTTGATAATTAGACCATTTAGAAGATCTCTTGTTATGGGCAAATCAGTTAAAACTTCGTGGAAGGCAAAGATGCAGTTGAGATCAGATAGAAAAGCAGTCAAAGAATATGAGAAAGAAATAAAAGATGCCAAACAGCAAGTTATTGAGGTTTATTTGGGCTCATATTTACTATATATTAATTCTATTCATTAATGCATTCAATAATATAATTATTAGGCGAAAAGAAGTCGAAGAGAAGAAAACAGACGTCGCAAACAAGAGAATACAAATAAAGCAGAAATAACTCAATCAGTGAGTCTCACATTATCTTAAATTAAATTAATTTTTCATTCAAATAAATCATTTCTGAAAATCTTTTTAGATAAAAAACCCTAAAAAACTGAAACGTCTGGCGAAGAAACAAATGAAAAAAATACGGAAAGTGTAATAATATATTTAATTATAATAATTATGATTCAATTTAATTAGTTTATAGTCTCATAATTATAAGAATTCTATAAAATTGAAGTAAACTTTAATATTAAATGTTATTTTTCTTGAATACGAATTAAATCAATACATCATTAAAATAACTTTATGTAATCATATTATTAATAAATATTTGGTAATAAAATCAAAAAAGTATAGTTTTCAGGACTGAAACAAACACTTTTTTTAGTTTTTGAAACAAGTGGAGGGCATCTGTTCTTAAGTCTCGATTGAGGTATTCTCGAGATTCGTTCGAGTCTCGAATTTAAATTTCGATAAATTGAATTCAAATCAAAGATTTTTATGTAAAACTTGACTAAACTAATAAAACTGTACCAATATCTGAAACGTATTGTATTTCTAATTTGACAGGTATTGTATCTAATTTGTAAGAGTTGACAATTTTTCATAAGGATATTAACATTCTTTGTTAAAATATAGTAAGTTTAAATGATATAATAATATATTATAATATCATACCAAAGAGTAATTTAATATTTAATAGAGAGGACTATTTCAATAAAGTTAGAATCACTTCGAAATGTTCAATAGAAACATCTGGGTATGAACTCTCAATACTGCTATTAATTACAAATCTAGGATTAAAATCTGTAGTTTAAGGCAATTATTCAGAAATTTTTTTTTACCAGGAATCAAAAATTACACCCGCGTTATATAAATTCCTATATTATTGAAGTAAGTTATTCGAAAAGGAGTATAAATGAGGAATTGAGGCTAATTTTTAAGTAAAAAAATTACACTTTTACCAATGATTAATGCTTTTTGAATGAATTGAGTGAATAAAAGATGCGTTTTAATGATAATTTACTCATAAACCATAACTGATTTTGTATAAATCGAATTCCGAGAAATAGTCAAGACTCGAGAAACTCATTTCTCGAAATATCCCGCACTACTAATACAACATAATTTTCGATTTTTTAAATTTTTTTTAAAATTAAAGCTGAAAAAGATTATTAAATATAAAGGAGCTGTTGAGGATCAAAGTGCTGAGCATTAGCTTTTTTTTTAAGATATTAGGTAATGAATAGCAGTTAAAACTTTCAATTACTGTATTTAATAATAATCGCAATATTGTATTGATTTTAAATTTATGAAGAGATGTCCCCTCTATTATTGTCATTACTATCACTTCATTCATGTCTTTATTATTACAAATATGTCTGAATTTTCTTTTTGTTTAAAGTTTTCAATTTAACTAAATATTAATTTAATAATTAAAATAACAAATAAATAATAATAATAAAGAAATGGCAATAAATGCCGCCAAACAATTGTTGGATGAATTGATGGGAAGAGAAAGAGATTTGGCTCCAAATGATAAAAAATCAGGAATGGATTGGAATGACTCCGGAGTAGGATTTCATTTATTATTACGTTTATTATTATATAAAATCATATTTTTATCTATTTATGTTTTTAATTAATGTAAAATTAAATAAATGGTAATATAATAGAAATAAATGATTTATGATTAGGTCTGTCGTCATTTTTTGGTAAACTTTTGTCCGAATACGTTATTTACAAATACAAAGGCAGACATCGGTCCGTGTCTTCTGGTTCACGACGACTTTCTTAAGAAAGAATACCATTTAAAAGCTTCTCGAAAAGAGAAAATGTTATTTGAAGACGAGTTCATACGTTTCTGTCAATCACAACTCAATGAAGTTGAAAGAAAAATAAAAAGAGCAAAACAGAGACTAGAAATGAGTCAATTAGAAAAGAATTCAGGCCTTAATGCAGGCAATGCTGTACTCAGTGAAGAAAATCAAGAAAAAGTAAAAGTTTTAACAGAACGTATTGAGACACTATTGGAACAAATCGAACAATTGGGATGTGAAGGAAAAGTAGAAGAAGCTCAAGGAATCATGAAATTAGTCGATAAACTAAAAGAAGAAAAGTCTGCCATTAAAAGAGATTCAATGCCAATGAATCACTGGATTCAACAGAAGGCAGAGATTGGGGCCGCACAAGAAAAACAAATGGAAGTCTGCGATGTTTGCGGAGCTTTTCTTATTGTTAATGATGTTCAACAAAGAGTTGACGATCACCTTATGGGTAAACAACATATGGGTTACGGAAGACTGAAGACTGCTTTGGATGAAATATTAGAAAGAAGAAGACAAGAAAGAGATAAAGAAAGAAATGTTGGAGAAACTCGTGAACAGATCAGTAGCAGAAGTGAAAGAAGTGAAAGAAACACAAGAGATGATAGACGTAGAGAACGATCCAAAGAAAAAGATCGAAACAATGGTAGGCGTGATACTAATGATTCGGTTCGGGAAAGACCTCGAGATAGCGATTCAAAAAGAGTTTCTTCAAACAATTCAAGTATGAGTCGATCTCGTGATAAAAACGATGAGAGGTCTCGACATAAACACAGATCAAGCAGAAGATCGCGGTCTAGAAGTATAGAGAAAGAAAGAGATAAAGATCGAGATAGAGAGAGACGTTCCTCAAGGGATAGAAAAAGATCGAAAGGCTCTTCAAGTCCTTTAAGCAAATAATGTCATGAGTAAGAGATGTTTGCAAATTGAGAGGTAAGTCAATTATTATCATTTATTTATTAATATTTGACTTTTAGAAGTCTAAACCCGTAAGAGTTTCAGAGAAAGCTCTCACAAATCGCAATGCTTTCGACAACAAATTGTGTGAATTTTGTCAAATCGTTATGAATGAAGGAATTGTAGTCAATCAGACTTCGAGAAGACAACAAGTAATCCATATATCATATCAATAAATCCATATATTGTACAATTTTAATACTCTTAAATAGGGTTGGATTTAGTTTAATAGATATTTATTATAAATTTTTCAATTTAATAGTTTTTATATTGAATCCATTATTAAATTGATTTTCTTATAAGTTTTATTAAATTGTTTTTTATATACCTTTAGGAACAGAATGTTTCGGATATTCGTGTCATTAATGTTCATATTATTTACGGTAATCATTACTAACATATTAATGGAAATCATCAGAAATTCAGTTAAAGATATTGAGTAAATATTACAGGTTTTCCATTACTTTGGAATTTGTTTAATAAATCATTTGATATCAAGAGAAATACGTTTATAGAAATACAGGTATTATTTAACTACTATTGTACTGTCAAATAAAACACATTTAAATAATAGACAAATTTGATGTAAATCTTAAATATATTCATAATATTTAGTAGTATTTAATTATTAGTAGTTTTAAGTCAGTTATGAATGGTTTCCAATTTAGGGTCGCATCAAATCCAACACATCTTTCAATTAATTATTGATAAACAAACCATTCTTAAGGTAATCAAAAATTCAATTAATTATTTATCTCTCTTTTTTGTAAATTTTCTTTTTTCAAAATACAATAAAACAATTAATATTATTAATAAAATAATTATAAATATAATATTGACAAAATTGTCTCCAAAATCGAATTTTGAACAGCAGTCTTGTCTCCAAATATTATTTATATTCATACAAAACATTGTATTATTTTTCGAGCCCTTTCATAACTATCTTTATCTTTTTCTTCTTTATTAATTATATTTTGTGCTTCAATTTCGAGTCTCTTTTTGGCTAAAGATTCACTACTTATCGAAACAATATATTCAATAAATAAATCAAAGTTTTCATCAGTCATACGATTACTATTCATCCAGTTCTTCATTAACCAAATCTGATAATTCTTTTTAAACTTCCATTGGTTTCGATTCACTTTCCATTCATTCAAATATTTAATAGCATTCACACACTTATTATTATTATTATCAATAATTAAATCACTATTACTTTCTTTATTAATTTTATTGTCAATTTTTAACTTTTTCTTTAGCTTTTTTCTCTCTTTAATAGTATTTTTATGATTCAAACTTTTAATTTTATTCACTTTTTTGAATATTTTTTGTGCACTTATGGACTCGTTTTCATATATTTTATTATTTTGGTTCAAATCATCTTTAATATTGATATCAGTTTTATTAACATCAGTACTGACATCAATTTCTTTATTATCGTCTAATTTCTCTTCAATTTTATATTTTCGATATTTTTTTAGCACTTTTTCTTCAATCGATTCATTATTTAGTGATTCATTTGCTTTCTTTCGCTTTCTGGCCATTAATTAAACAAATTATCAGTTAATAAATATTAATAAATCTTATTAGTAATGAATGAATAAAACTTTTTAAACCTATAAATTATTGAACTTTGCCATAAAAATGTGCTCCAAATGTTATTTTATTACTTACACAGCTTTTGCACATGTTTATTATCAGTGTATATCTTGTATTTCTATTGGTCAACAACTTATATGAAGCGTTTTATTTGAAAAATATTATAACCCTTTCTACTAATACTTTACAAAATTTAATACATATTTAATTTATAAATACCAGTAATTTTTACAATAATTATAATTAGAACTCAATCGAAAATTTGATAATTTCATAATTTTTTATTTATTTTCACAAAAGATTCAAAATATAAGTTATTTTTCAATACATTTTTTACTCGTATTTGAACCCAATTTTAAGAATTTGTTTTATATAATATATGCTTCAAATTTTTAACTTTTAATAAATAAATAAATACACAATAATAAGTTACATGTTTTAATTTAATTGTAATTATAGTTATAGACTCTATTTATTACTGTAATTCACATTTAAAGTAAATAACTATCAGTTAAACAATCTCTCTTTGAACTATTCGTATTCCAGTTGTAACAGATTTTATTGGTTTGAAGAGATCGTAGAATATGATGACCGAAACAGCTATTCTTCAGTTATAAACTAACTCATTATATTGTCTAAAGCTTTATAGAGGACGGACTTATATGAGTCAATACTAAATAATTATAATTATAGCTATACTTTGTTGAGTGGCTTCAAGGGATGGATCATTCTTATAATCTTTAATAATTAACAATAAGAATAATATAATAATAAAAAATGAATGAGACCTTCAATTACATCGATTCAACTGGAGTTATATTAAGTTTATAAATAATTTGTTCAATAATTATATGCATAAATGAATAATAGTGTGCCATTTGTAACAAATTTTCAATTCATAATAAACTGGTAGTGATTTCCACTTTATTCATATCTTTATTATTGCAAAATAACATCAAATCTTCAACTGTTTTCGCTTTTAAATCGATGTGAACTTTATTTGGTTTGTCAACGATTTTATTGACATCTCCTTAAAAAGTGTTATTATTTTCAAATTAATAAATTAATTATTGTTAATGCAAAGCAAATGTTTTAAGAAAAATAACCTGATTTATGATTGAATATGAAATATTGTATTGAATCAATTTCTTCAACTCGTATCGCAATATAGAGGTCATGAAATACATAATTTGAATACTTATTAGCCATTGATTGAAGAGATGAAAGCAAATCTTTGTCATTGAGATCATTATTAGAGGATTTAGTTTGAAGTTTCATAACATTATCGAAGAAACTGTTGGGTTCAATACCGCCTTCAGTATTGAACAAACCTTTAAGTTTAGAAACCAATGGATTTAAAGGATTCGCACGATTTATGACTACGAATTTGGGCCTATTTTTAAATAGAGTCATAATATTTAATTAATAAATATAATAATTAGATAATAATAAACTAAAATTGAATTAAATTAATACAAATCAATGAATTTGCAATTATAGCCCCAATTGTTTAGATATAAATTACAATTTTGCTCAAACTGTTTGATGAAAATATCAGTTTTGAGCTCAATATCTTCTAAATGAGTGCTTCCAATCATATTAATAAACGACAAATTAACGAATTGTTTTGCATTGAATTTTGCGTCTTTTAATTGAGTTGAACTTTTTATTGCATTCATTACAGTCAATACACATTTCAATGAAGTGAAACATATTATCGAACCGTCCGCTTAATTAATTAATAAATATTAAATTAATAAAAATAAATATATATTTATGATTATTGAAAATCAATTTTATAATACATGTCATTAATTGTTGATTTCTGTCAATTAATATGAATTCATCGTCAGATAAATCAATTATTTGAATGCAATCGATTAGTGGAAACTTTATTATTAATCCTTTAAATAATGAATTAATCATTTTTTTCAATATATGTTTGAAAATAAGTTTAATAGTAATTGATATAATGATTAATAAATAATTAAATGATTAAATACCGGGTCCTCTAATTGGTAAACGAGTTCCCAAACGAAATATAACACATCTTTCCAATGATTTAATTCTCTTTAAAATACATTAATTTATATGTAATTAAAAATATATTAAAATATTGAACAAAATTAAATCGATTTCAAATTATGATAAAAATGAAAATTGAGGTAAACCTTAATGCAAAAGAAGGCAGAAATTGGAAACGTTATGATTAACAGTATGTAAAATGTTATTACAATTATTCTGTGAATCAATGAATAAAGTAATGAATTATTAACTTTATTAACTCTTTCTCTCATATAATTATCATTTGATTCATCACTTAATAAATAATCATTTGATGGTAAACGAGGATAAGTAAAAATTGAATTGTAATCAAATACTGTTTGAGACATCGTTTATAGTTAAATATCCTTAAAGTAAAAGTCAATCGAAACACAATTTCATAAACAGAATGAAAATCAATAATATTATGATATTTCTTAACTTTTATTATTTGACATGAAATACAGTCTTACATAAGAATATAATGTAAATAAAATCCAAAGCGATGTGTAATAAGTATTACTATTGTCATCTAGTATTTCAATAACTAATTTATGTAAAGATCTTTACTAAAGATACAAATATTATTCAAAATAAATGCCTTTTTTGTTAAAGTCTTATAATTACTGTATATTCAATTATTTAACTAAAACTCATTATCTATTGTTCTTTGGACTCTTGGGTGGACATATCGGGGATTAAGTGGTGGACTCATTGGGGACTTAACTTATCCATCGATTAGCAACAAATTGAGCAGAAGATTGAACAATAAATTGTTGGGAGCTTTGCATATCTCTAATTCTCTCTAAATTATTAAAACACCAAATACTTAATCTAAAACAATAAACTAATACTTTTAAAGTTTTCAAATTAGCAGAAAATGTGCTAAAAATGACATTATTGTGATGATAATCAGACACTTTAAGTTTATTCTTTAGTTTTAATTATTGTATTAATCGAATGATGCACTGAATCATAAGAATTATCTATATAGACATTTTTTTATTTATGTTTTCATTCAAATAATAAAATCAAAACAACTTTATCTCAATTTTAAGCAATAATTGAGATCTTAAAGAAGATTTTTAATTAAAATATTTGATACTAAATTATAACGAATTAGAGTTCATCGTTTCCAACACAAACACATGCATTCTTTTGCGAATCTTTGAAACTCTTACAGCCGAAAGTGAGGCAACCCATCAATAAGAGTTTTGATGCTGTCCTACAGCCTAAATAGATATCGATTGTTTAATAACTTATCATACAATTTTTGCAATTAAATAATTTCAAGTTGAGTTCACCCTTAAGTAATGCTTCGTCTTTATTAGATTTTTTGCATTGTTTTAATAGACATTTGTGTAATTGATCGTCGCATTCATTTTTAATGGTTCCACAATTATGATAACACATTTGATGTCCATCACAGCAGTGGCGCATCTCTTTTAATGGCAAATCTGATTCTTTAATCTAAAATTTTTTTAAATCCATCATAAGAACAAAATTAAATAAATTCGAGTATTGAAATAAATTGGGGGAAAAATGATCCTAATTTTTGAAGTCTATTTAGTTTTTAATCTAACCATTAGATCAGATAACAATCAAAATAATCAAAAATTATTCTGTAATTTTGAAAAGAACAAAAAAAATCAATTGATTGATGAAAGTTTATATAATTTTTTCAAGTGTTAGAATCTATAAAAAGTAGAGAAAATACGTTAATATACTGCTAATAAGATAAAGTGTTAAGTTCAACATAAGTTTAATTATATAATACTATTGGTAATATTATTCTCCAACTTTTCTTTCAATGTAGTTTAGGTTAGTTAAGGAGATGTTAGCCTTTTTCCTCAATTGAAAGGTATTAACCAGTATTACTGGTACTGAAATGCATAACAGACTTTTGTATAAATTGTAGAAAAAGTAAACTTCTTTTTAGTCTTGACTGAACTCAGTTTTTATAAAAGTTGACCAGGTTTTGTTCGCTACGAGAGCAATAATAATGCGCGTCAAAAATTTGCCATAGAATATGCGCAAAACTATGAACCTCGGTAACTTGGTCTCTGGTCACTTTCAGGGAAAATTTTTTTCTTTGTGTTCCGGTCGAAGTCATACTGGTTCTAATGATAATGGTCACGAGTCTCTATCATGTCCAGGGGCCGAGTCTATAAGGGGTCACACGAAGAGACAGACAGACTTTTTAATAATAT
>JAQFXV010001637.1:0-12763 GCA_034694065.1 Camisia spinifer | reverse complement strand
GAATATAGGCAAAACTCTTTATAGGCAATCATTTTATCTGGCAAAAGCGAGTTGCCTATAATGAGGTTGCACTGTATATTATATTAAAAGAGTTATAAAAAAATTTCAAATTCAGTTTTTTACTAATGGTAACCCTTCTTATGAACTTACGGTAATTTTGCATTTCTAATCTCTGATAAAGAGAGATCAGGCTTTGCCAAGAAGCGATGCTGTTTTCAACTGTTTCATTCTGTATTTCTGACAAATTAGAGAAACCTCATTTCAGGTGAAAAATTGAAATTTTAAGAAAAATAAGTTAGAGCATAATTTTTTAAGTCCTTTTCTAGAATTTTATACCAGTTTATTTATTTAAAGTATGCATTTTGGAAAAAGCAAAATTTCAAATGTCCAAAATATTCAAAAAATTTAATATTCATACCATTAAAACAAGAACAAACTCTAATAGGTTTCTAATTTCTCGAAAAACTACTTTATGAATCGCACGAATTTTAACGCAATTTTTCAATTTAAGTAAAACGAATGTTTAATTCTTCAAAGTTGATTTTATGTGAAAATGCTTCAATAAGGAATTCAATAGTCTCAAGTCATCTCCATTTAAAATTAGTTTCATTAGTAATTCAAAGATAACATTTGTATGAAATATCAATTTTACCTTTTTTAAGGGGTACGTCTTCTTTTTGTACATTTAATGTCATTGCGAAATTCCCTGAAATTAATTTTGGCACAATTCAAATTATTTATAAGTCAGATATCTCTTCTAGAAATTAAAATTGAATTGTGAGGTTTATCTGGATCTATAAAAAGAAGATATATTCTTCGACAACTTAAATCTCCTCACCTTCCTCTTTCCTCCCTTCCTCTCCACCATAACCTCTGCCATATCCGCCATGTCTACCATACCCACCATATCCGCCATATCCTGAATTGAATTATCAACTCATTTTTAAATAACTTCAAAAAATTTACTGGTTCAATTAAGACAGTACATTTTATTAGCAGAATGTTATCAAAATAAGTTTATAAATGAATCAAAAATACTGATCTCATTACAAAATTTAGTTTTACTTGTTTTCGAACAAATATCTCTTTAAATTTTCTTTAAAATAGAAATTGCAATATCAATCTTTTCTTAAAAGCCTCCTTTTATGTTAAAATTTTATGCCAAAAGGTGATTGTGTATTTCAATTATTTTGAAATTAACTTGAATATTTTATAACTAAAAGATAAAGGAAGACTTATCCGGAAAATAAGAAACTAGAAAATCTTTAGAATTTATTTAAAAAGCATTTAATGCTAATTGTTTGAATAGATTTCTTATAGTTAATTCAGCAAAATTGCCAAAAAGAGTGAAAAGATTCATACATTTATCGTAAAATTACTAAAAACACTTGTTTTCAAGTTTTTTAAATCCTATTTATAAGCGTAATAAGTCTAAATATATTCATTTTTTTACAAGTCAAAATATTTTCTTAATTTGACATATCTACGAATTCTTTTTACATTTTTAATCCCAGGCTGAATTTTAATCCCGAGGTTGATTATCGATCATACTCTCTTAAATACTTTGTAGTAAGTTCTTGGAAATCAAAGAACAACTATTAGAATTTCATTAATGGACAATGCCTTTGAACCTTTTAAATCGTTTCGAAAATAATTTTAACCTAAATCCATAACATATTAAACTTCCAAACACTTTAATCAATTGTAATGAATCAAATCGATTACATTTTAAAATTTTTATAATAAAATCAATAGCCCTGACAATGATCTCAGAATAAATCTAAAACATTAGGCTTATTAAATCTTTCAGTTTGTGATCAAATTTATTAATAATTGAAAATTTTGCCATTGATTTATCATATTATTTGAAATTCTTTATACCAGATATAACTCTTCAATCGATTCAAATATTCATTAATTTATATTTTAATTTAATTACAAAATGATTGCAAGAATACATAAATTTAATTAAATATATATTCACTATTTAAATAAACAAAACCAATTCATATTTACCTGAATTATCACAAATTGTTTGTTGAATAAAAGTAAGAAACAAACCCAATAATAGTTTATTCATTTTTATCTATTTTTTGAATCAAATTTTAAAGTCAAATTCAAAACTGAATCGAAGCAAATGCTCGGAGACTCATATGTTTGGGGTATATATATAAATAATATAGTAAATTACATACTTATTGCTTCCTAATTGAATAATTTAATTCCAAAACAGGATTTAAACATTAAAATTACTTGTGAAGATTTCTTCTCTACTTCCTATCCCTTTCAAACTTTCATCTAAACTTCCGCTTATTTAAAGGCACGAAAGCAATCGATAACTCTTAAATTTTAGGTCAAACAAATTCAAAACAGCTTTACAACTACTTTCATTTCTTTAATTTTTATTTAATTTCTTTTTTATTAAATTTAAAAACTCATTTTCGTCTGAATCAAAATTAGAAATCCTTATCTACTCTTCAAAATAAAAGTTGTTTAACGGGTCACATAATTTATAATTAATAAACTTATTTATCTGAATCTTTGAAATATAAAAATAGAAATGAGATCAAGTTTGATACAAGTGATGTCTTGACTGATAGCACTTAACTCAGTATTAATTATTCGTTTATATAAAGCTTAGAACGAAGATTACATGTAATTTGTAGAGTTGATGGCGATATTTAGGGAACAGTTAAGCCAGTTTTTTAAACTGCAAAAATTAGTAATTTCCTTAGCTAACAATTTAGCTTCAATTAGGAAATCATAAATTATATAATTTTTTATCAATCAAAGTAAATTTAAACATTTTAATATCAAAGATTCATCAATTGAGTTATTAATGATTGCACTGAGATGTTGATGAAAAGAAGGTTATATAATATCTAGTATTCATACTTATCAAAAGTAACATTAATTTCTATCGGCAGGAGGTCTGAGACCAGTTTTGCTACCGTTGACGGAACACTTACTTTTCAATGAATAAACATAAAATGATTTTATCATCTTTTCCATATTACGATCTTTTAATAGAATTAGAACATACAACAGATAAAAGCTGTTTCTTTTCAATTCTTATCAATAAGACTCGGTTTATGACCCAGTGTTGCAATTTTGAATTATTTATTCTACAGGAATGAAGAACAACATTGTAAATTTCAATCAATTTGTCAAATTCTCAGCATTAGAGAACTCTTAATATCTAAGTATTGATCAAAAATTAAATAAATATTAATTAGACATTCATTCTCATTATAAACCAATCATTTTTATTTTAAATGCTAGACTTTGGCCTATTGTGAGAAATATTAATTCAATTAAAAACAAAAGCATAATGAATTTGAGGTCTCATATACTTTCTGAAAAGAAGAAAGGTCTGAAAAGGGAAACTACTTAACCCACTCTCCATTGTTGACATTTTGGCCTCGGAGGACATATTACAGAAAAAAATTATTCTGAACACTTTACCGATGAGATTGAGATTGATTGATTGAGATTGATTAAGATTAATTGACATTTTTTTTAGTATTAAATGAGATCTGAAATGTTCTTTAGAGTGAACTTGATGGCCATTTTTGAGGTTGTCATATCTTTCTCCTTTTATTATGAAGAAATCCAACAATTTATTTAAGGCTATAAATACAAAATCCATTGAAACAAAACTTTTAAAAGTATATATTTTATTTCCGAGAAATTTTCATAATTTGATCGAATTTGAATAGTTTGCCTAATTTTGATAACTAAAAAGCCCATTAGCGATGTATGAATCAACCTCAATAATTTGATAGTTTACTATTATAACTCTATTCACTTAAATCAATTAACAGCAACATGTTTTTTTGTTGGAAAAACTAATGATCAATTGTATTTCAAATCGTAAAAATGACTTTTATTTCCTCATTTGATGTATTAATGTAAACATAATTTAAATTATAAATAATAAAAAAATAAAATAAAATAAACAAATTTTTTGGTGGGTCATTGATCTATGAAACGTGAGATGATTATAGAGAACGAGGTTCTGCTTTGATATCTCACTCAAAACTATTCCTAAAATATCAATGCATTTAAAAATTTAAATACACACATTAGCTTATTTTATTGAACATCTTAAATAAAATAGAAAAGTCAATGAAAATTCATTGATTCAAACTCAAGTGTAGCATTTGAGAATTTGGAATGTCTATTTTATGGAATTATTTTATCAAAAAAAGATTTCATAACTTTAATTATGAATCATAAATGATTTTGGTCAACTTTTATCAATAAAATTGTGTTTTCATCAATCTTATCAAGTTCAATTTTGAAGAGGTGGGTCTAACTGGCGGGAGTCAACAGTTTCAAAACTAATAATTTTTATAACTATTTGTGAAATTTTTCCAAATATTTTATTTTCAAATAAATTTATGGTGGGAGATGATGTTCAAACAAATATTTCAAAAATAAAGGTTAAAGTGTTATCAAACTTTTATTATCTCGAAAACTCTTAGAAATTTTTTATTTCTCTCGAATTTTTATCGCTTGCATTATTATAATGATTATTGCATTGATAATAATCGTGTTCCGATTTGCAAAATTGCTTTTATTGTATTGATTTTATAAATGTATTGTGATTTTTAACTCGTATTGTGATTCGAGCATTTCTGTATGTCTGTCTGTGAGCATTCTTTCATTAAAAATGCCTCTATTTAATAATAACGATACACAGTAGAAGTCTTATATTGTTGGATTGTTAGTAGTTCTTATTGAAATTTAAATTCTTTCAAAAACATTGATCTCAAATCTTTTATTGACTTAAATGAATGGTCACTTTTCGATACACTAATACCTCATTGTTTCAGATTATTTGAAATTTAATTTTTTGAAACATGCAATTGATTGTTGTTCATGAAAAGAGAATGATCTGAATTGATGAATGAATTTTTGAACAAATAGTAAATTTAAATAAGTTTTTGCGATAAAATTTACAAATTCGAGAATAACATGCTCAATATCCACCACCACCGCCTCCATAACCTCCACCGCTGCCACCCCCTCCGTAGCCGCCACCTCCACGACCACCACCTCCATGACCTCCACCACCGCCTCCATAGCCACCGCCGCCACTACCTCCATAACCACCTCCTCCGTGGTCGCCTTTGATTAAAGTTATAGTTAATTAACTGGAAGAATTCATCAAACATTTGTCTTTAATGAGTAAGACAAAAACTCACCGCCTCCACCACCATATCCTCCACCTCCTCCTCCTTGACTAGCATAACCGCCTCCTCCTCCACCTTTGCCACCACCTCCATATCCTCCACCTCCTATAGCAAAGAAAATTCAAAAGAATGTTTTAGTTTCATTTTCGAATATATTATAAATTCTAACGATTCAAAGATTTGATGATAAGCATAGAGAATAGTTTAAAGTTCAGCTGAAACCAGTTAATGAATTGAAAAATAACCGCATGTTTCAGCAGATTGATTATGAATAAAGACATTTTTGAGACAATGATTTAGTCTAAAATATTGTTTTTAATATAATTCATTCGAGGAATCCATTTAAATGCACTGGTAATAAAAAGTTTTTGATAATTTTTATATACTTCATCTTAAATTCTATTTTTTATATTATTTGACTTGACTTGACTTGACTTGACTTGACTTACTCAACAAACTGTTTGTATTCAAATAAAGGGTATTTGGATTTATTTTCTCAATATATTTCGAATATATTCGACAACAGGGAAGTTGTTTGAAAATTAATAGTTATTTTATTTTTAAAATGTTTGTATATTAATAAGCTCAAGTAGCTCAGCTCAATTTTTACAGAATTTTACAGAAAATTAGGCGCGTAATATCACACACAAATGAATTTGACGCCTAATTTTGCAATCATATTCGTAGATATGATTTCATTGAATTTTGAAAATTTGAATTACCTCATCAACATCAATATAGAAAAATAAACTTTAAATCAAACTAAATTCTTTTAAACTTACCGCTTCCTCCATAACCTCCTCCATCACCACCACCCCCATAGCCACCACCCCCATAGCCACCACCTCCGCGGCCACCTTTGACATAAAAGATATAGTGTTAAGTAATTGGAAAAATTTAGAACAAATTTGTTTAGATTAAACTAAATTGAATGTCTAAATGAATAACACAACACAAACTCACCGCCTCCTCCACCATATCCTCCGCCTGTAATTTTTGTGAAAAAAATCATAAAATCAATCATCCATTCATATGTTTTCCTTCAATTTTTAGGTTTATTACCTCCACCACCGTATCCCCCACCACCTTGACTTTCATAACCTCCACCGCCGCCGCCTTTCCCTCCTCCACCATAACCTCCACCTCCACTTCCGCCATAACCTCCTCCCCCACCGCCTTTTCCTCCTCCGCCATAACCTCCACCTGAAATGCAGAAAATCGAAATTATTTTTCAGAAATACTTTATCCAAAAAATTAGCAATTTGGAAATTTAAACGATTCCATTTTCTGAAATCTTGAGCAAATGACATATTATTGCTGATGAAAGTATAAAATTGATACAAACTAATATTAGAACAATATCCTTCCTTTAGAATTATAATGTTCTATCGAAAATGTTATTTCAATGTACCCTATGGTACAACATTATAATTCTAACGCCACGATATACAGGGTTTAAAAAATGATTGTCCCGTACCTTTGAACAAAAACTATTAAAGATAGAGTAAAACCGATTTTGAATTCGAATTCTACGTCAAAAAACACATATAAACTGAGAATTTCAACCACCTAACTCGACCTTATAGCAAGTAAATTGGATTATTCTAAAAACTTTTTATTTATACTTTGATTTCGGTATAAAAAATTCTACAGCAAAAATCTTTATCGATAGTGACAAATGGATCAAAAATTTGAATTCTATGCATGAAACGACTTTAAAAAATTATTCTAGAGAAATATTTTTGAGCCTAGAATTTCGTGTGAATTCGTTCAACATTTTATAGACGAGTAATGGGAAATATTTCAAAATTTTGGACATGACAAACAAGGACGAACCTGTTGGAATGAATTTTTGATCATTTTTCTCAAAGAAAAAACTAAAATCAGTTTGAACGGTGATTTGAATTCATTGTTTAAATGTATTTTTTGACGAGGAATTCGAATTTGAAATCAGTTCCCCCTTTAAAGTTCCCCATGATTTATCTCTTGTCGTTTTTGCTCGAATGTACGGGACAATCATTTATTTGAACCCCGTATGGATTTTAAAATGTGAATTTCTAATAGATATTTGAAATGATATGAGAAGTTTTTTTTAAATAAAATAAGCAAACTAAATTAATAACACAATAACTCACCGCCTCCACCACCATATCCTCCGCCTGTAATTTTGAAAAAATCATAAAATCAATCATCCATTCATATGTTTTCCTTCAATTTTTAGGTTTATTACCTCCACCACCGTATCCCCCACCACCTTGACTTTCATAACCTCCACCGCCGCCGCCTTTCCCTCCTCCACCATAACCTCCACCTCCACTTCCGCCATAACCTCCTCCCCCACCGCCTTTTCCGCCTCCGCCATAACCTCCACCACCACCTCTTCCACCTCCGCCATAACCTCCTCCACCGCCACCTCTTCCACCTCCGCCATAACCTCCTCCACCGCCACCTCTTCCACCTCCGCCATAACCTCCTCCACCGCCACCTCTTCCACCTCCGCCATAACCTCCTCCACCACTTCCGCCATAACCTCCTCCACCGCCGCCTTTGCCACCTCCACCATAACCCCCTAAATTTTCAAAAAGTTGAATTACAATTCATTTGATCAAATTATTTATAAAAATATAGATTTATTTGGCTAAAAAGTATTAAAGTTCATGTTATCAATTTTAGTGAGACCAAAAAGTTTGTATTAAAATTCCGATTCCTATTCAATACACCTCCAAAATTTGGAACTTCTTGAATATGGAGTTTCTAATTATGAATTAAATATTTTAGAAAATTAAGATTAGGGCTTCTCACTATTGTGTAGATTTAGAGGTCAGCGGGGATACCTCTGTGGCATTGGGTTTCAGCTCTTGAATGAGTCATTAGTTCACAAAGATATCCTTGAGTACGTGTTCGAGCTTAATCTGTGCCAGAATTTTCATGATTCTTCCTAAAGTTCTTTTAGGAGCTCGAAAATGTTGTGTCTGAAAAGTTCTAGATAAGTCAATTGTATCAATAGTTAAGGGTATTCCAGTTCTCATTCAATGTAATTATCACTCCTCTAATTTGGTATAAACAGCTTTAGACTTAAGAGTTGAAAAGAGGTATCAATTTATTGGTAGCCGTCTTGACAAACGGCCTAAATCTAAAAGCATTAAACTGACAAAAATTCAATCCTTCGCCCAAATAACTAATAGAAATGCATTGATTTCTATGAGATACTATTTGTTTAAAACTGAATTAACTCAAAATTTCAAATTGAAATAATTAAATTAAAAACTGTAAAAATAAAATTAAAGGTATTGACTATCTTTTAAACGAATGAAACGGAAAAGCCTAAAACTGTATTTTCGGTCGTTTGTCAAAACGGTTACTCAATTATCGATAAATGCAAAATCAAAAGTCTATATATATTATCGATTTAAATCTAGCGAATGTGCTGGGATTAAAGCTCAGTCATCAATTTAAGGAGCCCAAGCCTCAAATCCTTGACTAAAAAATTTCTTAGGCTTGATATTAAGACAAACATATTTTAATTAAGATGAAATATCAATTTTTTATTTAATTATTTTATTTGAAAATGAACTCATCAATTTACAATGTTTAAAACTCAAACTTTGAGAAAATTAGTTGAATTCGACATAATTGCATTTGAACCAAATTATGAAAAAGATTTGAAACAATTTTGTTAACGGTTTATTTAGTTTATGAGATAAGCTTAGAATTCTTAGAGTTTGATTCATCCATAACTCAGTTCAAGATTTTCTGATCTTAAACAAGTTTTAAGTATATTTATATTCAATCGATATATTTATATAATGATTAAATATTTTCCATTTCATTACTTTACATCAGTTCAAGAATACAAATCGAAAAAATTTCAAATTTAGTGAAGAAATTTAATCACAAACCTCCGCCACCACCTCCTCGGCCCCCTCCATAGCCTCCACCACCACCACAAAGGCCTGTCTCAATAGCGGCCACAACACATAGACAAACAAAAGCCGCTTTCATTATTAACAATTAGAAATACAGATACACTAAAGTTTTTGGTTTCGACTTTTAATATTTTTTAGGGAAAAAATAAATATGAGTTTTACTCGTTTGGTTCGAAGCTCTTATAGTTTAACTATAGCTCGAATATAACTCAATTTCCAATCGAAATTAAAATTATCGAAAGTTGATTCAAACTTTTTATATCTCTTTCAGACAATAAATACTGGAAAAAGTAGAATAAGGAGGAGTGAAATGTTATGACTGGAAGATTGGGAACAATTGGGATCAGCTCAAAATAATGACATAAAGAGATTTTTAGAACTAATTTGCAGGTTTTGTTGCTCAACAGTTAGTTTTACAAAGAAGTTTAGTAAAAGATGTCTAAAAGTGATGTCAAGGTCGACATTACAATTGAAGTAACATTTAATCCTTTTCTTTCATAATTCTTAATTTCTATTTCTTTTGCATAAACACATATTCAATTCAATTATGTTCTAATTGCATATTTTAGTCTTTTTAATACTATGATTAATTTTTTAACTTATATTTAAACTATTTCCAAACTATATATACCTTCTAAATAAAAATCTTTTATGCTTTTTTATTCATTAGATTTAATCAGTTTCTATATTATGCACTATTCACTGGAAAAGTTATTTCACAGCTCATAATAATTATTGAATAGCGTATTCGAGAATCGAGTGCAAACTTCATTTTCCTTTAGACTTATTCTTGTTTCGCAAGTCTGGGAGAGTTTTTCTTTTTAGATATTTTTGATAGTGTCCTACTTTTACCAGTTTATTATTGTGTTCAATCTTTTATTAAATTTCGAGAGGAATAAATTAAATGAAATTATTATTATTTAACTCCTTTTGACTGTCAATAATCGAATTCAGGCAAAATGGTTATTAATAAAGATGACATAATTCTTGTTACAGCTCATTATATAAAAGGTAAATAACCTGAAATTAAGAAAAAGTAAGATTATCTACTCATTTATCACTCAAGTTATGTTTCGTTTTCAATATCGAATTGTTCTTACAAATAATATTGAAATTTTTAACTTTCTTTTAGTAAAAAATAAAATGACTTAACTTAATAAAGGTCATTTACTTCTATTTTGTTCGCAATTGATTCCCAACATACAGATTATACCTACACCGTATAGTTAATGATGCACATGCCAGAGCATATTTGGTGATGTGAGTCAAGAACAGGCTTTGAGCACACTTTCATTTCTTCAAACATAAGCCTGAGAGCGAGCATCAAAAAATTGAAAAACGTTTTCAAGCGGTGTAATTATAGTATTTATGTCTTTATGTTTCAAATATACGAAAATATTATGTCAATGACTGAGAATCAAAGCAAATCAAAAAATTTAAGAAATAAATATCATTTTCTAATAAGATTGAAAAATAATGAATCATTTGAAAACGTTTGAACGGTAAATAAAATTACTTGAATTGAGAAAGCGATGAGTTGTTTTGAAAAATCTCAAAGAATATTATGCAATTTTTAATTTCTGCAGAATATAATTTAATTTTTAATTACATTCAAATATTTTCCAAACATCAATTTTCATTCCAATAGTCAATTTAATATCAATAAATAACAAGAATAGTAAAGCCGATCTCAAAGCACGCGCCCAATTATTAATTTATACAACAAAATCACATTTTTTGTATAAGTACACTATACTAGTATATAAGGCCGAAAGTCATCAGTGCATCATTACTAAAGTCTAAAGTACTATCTCAGCGGTAACTGATATCAGATAGAAATTTTGTATGCAATTGACAGCTTTAATTCTACGCCTCATTCGCTTCAAATTTTTGGTGGGGCCCATAGCCCCTCAGCCCCACACCTAGATAAGACACTATTTATTCTCGCATTATTTAAGGGAAATCCGAAATGTTTCAACAAAATTTGTGAGAATTACTTGTGAAAATTCAGTCAGTAAATCAATATTTGACCATATTTTTAGTAAATATTTATTAAATATTTGAACCCTTTTCAGTAAATATAATATACAATATTTGGGGCATAATAAATAAATATAATTCAATCATTACCTATAATAAGTCACAATGAATGTTAACTTTTTGGGTGTTTTGCAAAACTTGATCGAGAAACAAATAATTATTTACCAGAGCAAAAATTTAAATATATTTGAAATAAGGTTTAAAATCAAAAGACTTCAAGAATGATATTTGTGTCAATTGTGTTTCAATAATAGATGACATTATTGAGCCGATAATCATAACATTCTCTATTACTTAATATTTTTCAAAATCATATTCGACTTGAATATTTGAAATTGAATAATACTGAAATTGAATGAAATTTAAATTTGACATAATTTAGAATTTATTTGCTTTAACTTTGAATCGAAGGAATTGTCAATCAAATGTAAAAACATTCAGTTACAGTTTGTAAAGACAGTTTCAAAATCATCGTAAAAATTTTATTATTTAAGGTTAATGGCTCTCCAATTTCCTATTCAACTAATTGAATTCATTTAACTCTTTATACAAGTATTTACCAAATGTTTCATTAAATATTAAATTATAGAAATTTAAAATTAATTGACCTTTAATCAGAACGCTTTCGATTTCTTATTAAGTTTTCATCAGTTATATCGAAATTTCCATTCTTAAAAAATTGCATAAATTCTACTGAAATGTGATTTCTTTTGTTCCAAATGGAGAAAAAGAATCTTTTTATAAACAATAAAATGAATTATTGTTATTAAAGTTATAGAGTGTCAACTATAATGAGACAATTTTAAATTAAATATTCTATAATATTACGCTTTTAACTTATTATATGGCAATGCATTTAATTTTATGTTTGAGTAAAAATGATGAAAGGTATTCACTTAAAATAAGGAAAGATTATGCTTTAAACATTGTTTATTTCTGTGAGAAACATAAAAAAGAACACCACGACATCCTTAAAATTGATTTGTTTGAGCAATGATGAAATTTTTTATTTAGGTTATAACTTTAGCTAAGAAAAGCTTTCTATACCTTTCGAAGAAAACGGGTCGCATTTAACTTTCTTTATAATACGTTTGCAAATTCAGTGAATTCTCTAATTCATTAGTCATGAATCGCATGAACATCAGTTATTGAGTGAAATCGAGAGTAAAAATAACGTGATCATAGTTAAATTTGGATCTTTTGAAATTAAATTTTATTAAGAAGCTTTTGAAGAGAAAAGAAATAAAGTTTACTTTAGGTCAATAAATAAACACATAATTTTCATCAAAAATGGAGATTTAGAACAGATAATTCTAATTTAATATCCTTTTAGTTTTCATGAAAAAATTTATGAGAGGATTCGAATCATGATTCAATCTTTAACCAATGGCAATTCTTAAAAATCACCTCAAACTATCGAGCGTGAGCGCGAACGTACGCTCGAGCGCCAAAATTACCTCGAGTGCAAGCGTTAGCGCCGAGCGTCTACATCACTGGTTGAAACAAAATAACGGATGAATAGTTGACATTTATTTTTCTAAATGTTTCTTAACGAATAAGGGCTTTAAGTATAAAATAAGTTTATAGAAAACTTTTTGT
>JAQFXV010001636.1:0-12765 GCA_034694065.1 Camisia spinifer | reverse complement strand
ATTTTATAAGCCTATTCGCAAACATTATTCTTGACTAAAGTCCTAAGAGTAAAGGTATTGAATAAATCTAAAAAATATAATACATATGTTAGGGAAAACTCATGAGAGGACTTCTTTACTATCCGTCTTCATATTATAGAATTTTATAACTAGTTTTGATATATTCACTCGTCTTCTATTTTGCAGTCGTATAGACTTAAAATAGAAATCATGTTAAATGTCTCGTTATATTATCAATTCATTGCTTTTAGTCATTAGTTTTATTGCATTTCAAAAAACTTTCAAAAAACTTTTAAAGGACGTCATTTCAAATTAATGTTTTCTAAATAGGAATGAAATATTTGTTATAAATGACATAATGTTCTAATGAAATGTCATTTTTCAGCTAATGTAGAAATAACTATTTTGAATTTCAAGTTGAAGTTATCAAACTTTTAATTGACAAACTTTTTGAAGCAAAAAACAAAATCGTAATTCAAAGACACTGAAAATGGGAATAGATTTTATAACTTAACAATGACTTTTACCTAACTTTTTGATGGTTCAATTTTTTAAGTATATTTCATTATAGTTTTTATTAAATTTAATCCAAATCATGAAATCATTGCAGATATGAAATGAAAGAAGCGATTAAAAACTTGATTAAGCTTTAGAAAAACAGGATAAATAATTAATAGTTAAATATTTTATAGAATAATGTCAAGAGAAACCAACTATTTTAGAAAAATCTGTTCAATTCCGAACATAAAAATGGTTTCATTTCAGTCCATATTCCCTATCATTCTTAATTAAGGTAAGTTTTGAGTTAACTTTTGAGCAACAGATAACTTTGGGTTTCCGGCACTTAATATTTAATTTTATCTTTCATTAATAATGAATCATTATTATTTATAAACTAATAAAGAGCTATCAAAATATTGTCTTTTGATGTTTTAGAAAAATCTTGTGGTTTATCAAACTCACAGACGTCAAAACTATATAATAAACAGTTTAAGTCAATTCTAATAATTAGTTTCAAATCAGCAGCGAATCTATTTTTGGAATCTATTAAAATCTATTAAAATGGTTTTCGCTTTTAAACAATATAATAGAATATATTTATTTTTGCCTTTTAATTATTATCTGATTTTATTGATCATTATTTGAGTGGGTTTTTGTGATTCAAGACAAATTATAATTAAATTAAGTGAAATCAAAATCCACAGAATCAGATTGTTCAAAATAAGGTTAAGCTCAACCTGCAAAAGTTGTAAGACATTAATATTTTTATTTTGAATTTTTTCTTAACACAACTTTATTTTAAAATTAAAATTAAGCACTATATGAGCCCTTGACTTCAAAATGTACACTTTTGAAGCCTCAAAATATGAAAAAGTCTTATAAGAAATTTTAAATGTAAAACAAAATATGACTAACAATCAAGTCACAGGTTCTCCTATTATAAGATTTGTATTTTCTAAACATTTATCAATGAAAATGATAAGCATTTTATTACTCGATAAGAGTTATTCACATTAATAAGATTTGTTATTGTTTTTCTAATCACTGAATTTAAGTTCAAACTTAGATTAAACTTTTTCAGATGATAAGAGTTTTGATAATTCAAAAGTTATGACTAATGCAAAAGTTTTTCTATCTATTAGTTTTGGGACTTTTTAATGTGTGGTTTCTCCAAAAGTGTACATTTTGAAGTCAAAGCTCATATTTACAAATATGCCAAACGCTTGCGTTTCGAGATCTTTACAGATTCTCTTCATTCAGTGGCTTTGATTGTTACTAACTTATTGTTAGTTTTATTTTCATTTGAAATTCTATTTAAAATCTACAAAAAATCATTTTATAAATCACATTAGAAAAGGGAAAAATTAGAAAATTTTGTTAGAAACGATTGTTGAATTGAATTATTTTTATTTAAATACTATAAAATTATTTTGCTTTGTTCTATACCTAACTTTTTCCACATTGAGATGAAAAGATTAATTGAAAATTAATTTCAATTTTGAGCTTATAAAAGAAATTATGCATTGATTAATTTCATAGTATTAGTTTGAATTGAATTATGTAAAACATTTAAGCTCATTATGAATACTTCTGCATAATTGTGATAAAAATTAAAATTATGATAACTTAATGAAAAATTATTCTTCAAAATCAATAAATGGAAAGATTATGACATAATTAGAGAAAAAAATCTATTATAAACAATGTACAAAAAGCTATGAAAGTTTAATAATTATTTTGATGAAGAAACGATTTTTAATTATATATTTTAGTTGAAGTGATAGTAATTTAATAATCAATAGTGCGTATGAAATGAGTTTTGTTTGAGTTTTTTGAAAAAGGGGAATTTTGAGTGAAAGCAATTGATTATAGGAATCAAGGTTTTTGCCATTAAAGAAATTGAAATTGATATGGGTGTGCTCTTGTGCCGGCCATGCATAAAGTGAGACACACACTCATACCCACACTCGTGCACACATTCATACCCACACTCGTACACACATTCACTCAGAACATAGACTCGGTAAAAGGCATACTCAAAAATACACTATCTTAATGAAAACCTATTGTATGGTTACAGTGAAAACAGTTGAACATTACAACGTTTGCCATTAAGCTGAATGAAACGATTCACATTTTGATTGAGATATAGTCATCCCCTTTTGTAATGCTCTAATGTTAGCCCCCATTTGTCGATAGTCTACTTAACTATACTCAGTATAATTATATTAAAGAGACGTTGCATTACTAGCAAATCTTTTTCTAATGAAAGTAAAATAACGTCTTCAGTGTAAGGAAGGAATATATATAAGCATAGTATGGATTAAATGGAAAATCCATCTTTGGCGTGATTCTGACGAGACTGACGTTGCGAAAAAGCAATAATAAGAGCAACGATGAGAAGACTGCTATTGTGAGAGTTGGGCCCTAACAAACATCTATTGATATGATTAGGATCTCTGTGAAGATTTGAAAAGAAGCCAATTTGGAGTGGGGGTAACTTTCGGCCACTTTTGTTATTTCACCTATTGATACAAAAGCAGAGCTCTCTCTAAGCTCACGTCATTTCATTTTCGTGATGTTATACATTTATTTCCGCACACATGCATTGTAGTTAAGTTACACTTTTTTGATCAAGAAAATCAAACAAAATGAACATCTGCTTTAAATCATTATATTTTGTATTCTATACCTCACTCTAAAGTATATAAAGTTTACAAAATATCCCATTCTTTTATCGACTCAATTATCAACTCATGAATACTTTGTATAAAATTAGTGATGGTTCGCTTCTGAGATTTTCGTTTCGCTGTCTCTCGTTTACTATTTATATTTCGAACTTATCATTCCGTTTCATTGTTATCAGAAAATTCGCGAACTTTGTTTGTTTCTGTTAAGAACATATCACAGCACTTTTTTAAAATTTGCAATTTTCTCGTTTGATCATTATTACAATGCTTTCAAGATTTTGAGACTTTCGCTTTCAGTTCAGTTTTCAAAAGCGAAACTATACCAGTTGTTACTTATAAATAGTATAGTATGTAAAATATACAGGTATTCAAATATATAATATGAGGCTTTTGTCTGACGTCTATTTAATTAATATTTCTATTATGAATAGAAATTTATTAGAAGTTTTTGTCATTAACAATGAAATAAATAGAATTAATGAAAGAACTTGTTATTCAATTATCAATAATAATTGAATTTTCATCATAAAAGTTGATGTATAAACAATTTATGGTAATAGTAAAAGAAGTAAAATAATAAGTATAAAGAGATAGTTTGTTCTGATTCGTGAGTAATAGACTTGTATTATAGAATCTTTTCTCTGGTTGTGATTCTGGTTGTGATTGTGGCCGTGCATTTAAATGATATCTGGAAAAATAATTATATCGCTGCCGTGTTTTATTATAATAATGAAAGACTTAGTACTTTGAATGATGATGAGACGGGCGTTGCGTTGCAGGAAGTGCTCTAATTTATTATGACTGCAATTATAAAACTTTTATACTCTGCAAAGCACTTAAATTAAAGCAACGCAAAAGCAAACCTCCACACAATCGAAAGCAAATAATGAGAAAATAAAGCTAACTTTCAAATGAGAGATCATTTGAGTGGAGAGCAGAGTACGAGCCTTATGAGTAACGAGAATTAAAGGCCTTCTCTAATCGTAATCAGAGTTAAACATATATAGGGGTGGGGTATACTGTTTACACAGGGCGTTGTGAACTTACACTTTTTCGTGGTGTGCAACTAAATTGCTTTACAAAGATATATAAATGCAATGTCTCATGTGGTGAATAACTCGCTGACTAGTGAGAAAATTAAAGAGAAGCTCCATTCATACAATGGAATACAATGAAACTTTTTGCTTTAGTATTTGCTTTAAAAAATAGACTCTTCAATCCCTGTATACTTTGCATTCACTAAATCTGACTCAATTACTATTTTTAAGCTACATTTGAACAACTTTGCAGAATATACAGAGAATAACAAGTAAAAGAGTGAAAGACTTAACAAAAGAGTTTTTTCATTACTCCAGTGGCAAATTTCTACTAAATCTCAAATTTGCAAAATCTAAAACTTTCAATTATTCCAAAGCATTTTTATGATCCAATTATAACGAAATGAATTTCTATAAAATAAATATAAGTAATAATTTAACGATTCATTGTTTGCTAATATAATGTTTGACATACTCTAATGGAGTTATAAAGTATTTTGAAAGAGAAAAATCCTGAACTGAATTAACATATAAAATATGTTATACAATATCGACCGCACACAAAACCCTGTTATGAAAGAGTATAGCTATTTTTGTCTGTCAGACCACCGGAGTTACACTTAAGCATCAAATTCTTTTACTGTTAAGCCCACCGACTAGTCTCACAACGATTGTATTGATAATTAGTTTTTCATATCATTTATTTAGCTCAACATCTGTTTTAACAAAATTCAATTCAAAGCAAAGTAAGTTTAAAAACAAAATTTAATGGAAAACATTCTCAATTAATTCATATTCATTGATGAAATGAATATTAAAATGATTAATTTCTTTCAATAAGAAATTATGCGAATTATTTATAAGTTATTGATGTCATACTTTGATGAGTAAATTGAGGATCAAAGTCACAAATGATTTTATTCGGAAAGTAATTATAATTCGGTAGTCAGTAATATATGTTTATATATTTAAATTTTGAATTATAAAACGTCAATTTTAGTAATAGGTGCCAATTAAGGCAGTTTATATGCGCTCAATATTTTTCTTTCTCAATCCCTAATAGGAAACAACACTCACTTCCAAAGACAAATTATAACCTTTGTTTGCATAAATATTTTTTGATATCCTGTCTCTGTCCAAAATTGGAAATAATTTTAAACCTTACAATTAACATACAGAATAACTTACTAATAATACAATAATTAAATTGACAAAATATATAATTTCATTGTATATCATTATGAATTGATTTATCGACGATTCACTAATGATGAAGTTATTTGGGTTTAAAGGCAAATATCTGAATAAATATCGAAAAATGCTTCTCAAATTACATCTGATTCAAAAACAATCAAAATGAGCAATATCTCGAAATATTCTACTTTTAAATTAAATAAAATTCATTCCTTATTATGAATATTATCAATTAAATGAAGGTGTCAAATTTCATATTACAATTGATTGAACTCAATTAATACTAAATATTTAACAAACTTCAATCCTTCCTAATCAAAAAATACTAATTGAAATTTTCCAATTAAATTAACTTATTGTTAACAAACTTCCCACTCATGTTTTCAAAAAATCTCAATTTGAATTCTGAATTTAATTATTTTTTTCCCAATAACTTATATACAGTATATAAGGATATCTATTAAGTGAAAAGCAATAACAAGGAAATCAATTAATTTTTGAAAAATTTTGTGTAGGCTACTATTTTTTAATATTCATTTAAAGTTCTGCATTCATTATGTTTTTGCTTCAAAATTAGTTTTTGCTTTCAAATCATGCTATATTCTTAAAATGATAAAATTTGATTTATTCAGCTGACTAAACGTTCAATTAATTCCATTATTTAATCAAATGAGTTCGCATAGTAAGGGCTCTCATAAATACTTTGCATTCAAAATTGAACTCAATGTTTGTCTGAAACTTTTTTCTAAATTATATTTAAAATTTAATTGAAAACTTCATTTAATTTTTTTTTCAAAAAGCTTTAATACAGAAGAGCTTGTCTTCGGGCGAAATCCAATTAAAGCATCACAAATACAAGTAATACCAAAATACTTCTTATTAAGGGCGAGTCCTGTGAATGAAAATTTCGAGCATTTCGATCGCGAGGGCATTCATTCGACTTTTAATTTTAGTGCATTAATAAAGAAAATATTTTTTGAATTTGACTGACATAAGGGCTTTCATTATTAGTCAACTTTACCCCTATATCGCGCCCTAAACATGAAAGCATTACATAATATGCATTTTGCTAATAATGACTAGAAGTCGAGAAGTGCTCCATAAAACTCAATAGAGCAGAGATCTCAATAATACCTGATGGGGTGATTGCAATCCAGATTAAATATATGTAATGAAAATCCTTATAGCGAGAAAAGCTTCACTTCTACTCTCATAGCTAGCAATAATGCTCGAGCAATACAAAGCTCTATTATATATATTAAGTTCATCGACAGAAAGCCCTAACAGAAAATTTCTACTATCGATAAAATGAACGACTAATAAATATTAAAGATAAATTGCTTTGAATTTGATTTTTATTTCATATCAATCATAATTAATTTCTGATAAAGTTTCTGTGATTTTGAATAGTTATCAAATGGTTTGACTCACATTATTCTCTTATACTGTTATTATAACAAATATACTGTTATTATAACAAATTTATATTGTCGACAATAACCAGTAAATTGAGGATTATTTGTAGGTATAGTAAAGGCATCTCTCATAGTTATGTCTGATTCTAAGGCATCATACGATCACACGATAAGAATTTTTCATTAATGCTCAAAATGTAATTTCTCTGATGCACTACTAGAGCCTTAAAGGATAAATCGGGAAAGTTATGTGTAGTAATAGTCTCATAAATTTGAGTCAAACACTTATAAATTGCTATAAAAATGTGAATTCTCTCTCTCTGTCCAATACATGAAGCATATAATTTTGATAGATATTAAAGTAATTATATGACAATCATTCACTATTATTATTGAGGTATATTTGGATAAAATAATTAATACCGTTCATAATATAAAGTGGATTAAATAAAATAGGTGGAATTTTCGGGGATCAAAAGTTTTAGTTTCCACTCTAATAGACAATTTTCAGTTTTCTTCCGAGTTTTTTCTTGCACCTGAATATGAAAAAAGTTTTTACTAACATATTGAGTCCAATTAAAAACAATTTAAAAATGAAGTAAGTTAAATAGGTGGAACACTATCACAAAAATTGGGTACAATAGTTAGTAATTTATGTGATAACTATAAAATTTAATGTACCTAGTTGTCGAAGTCACGCCCAACTTTCCCGATTGTTGCCTATTTTAATAAGTTTTTAATTTTATCCATTTCTGATTTCTATAGATAAAACCTACTCAAAATTGACCGAAGCGTCTGATCGGTTATTTTCAATGAAACAAAATTAAAGTCTTATTTTTGTAACAGAAATTACACCAACAATCTGAATAATACAGGGATTCTGTAAGATCTGCATTGAAAACACTCTAAAAATGCTGATTCACACTAAGAAATTTTGTTGATTTCACTTGAATTCGTTGTTATTTATAAAAATTTCATGAGAATTTTGCCAATTTTTCATTAATGTTGGTAATACCGAATCTTATCTCATCATCAGAATGTTCCAATTTTTATATTTAACTGCATAGTATCACAAACCTTACCCCTAAGAATGAACCCTAAAAGATTATTTTAAATTATTGAATCGTTTTTTGTGTTATTCTGAAGATTATATCAACTTTTATACGGGTTCTAATTTTATTTATAGCTGAAAATAAATAATATTTCAAAGAATTATTCTTCTCAATAATGTTCCATGAATTCAGGTATTTTACCCAATAATTTATTGGCGTTGGTCTTATTCAGGGTTTCAATATCATAAAGGTTTCACTCTCTAACGCATAACTGCCAAGAAAGCAATATTATTTGCTTTCCATCTCGTTATTACTAATATAATATAAAAGTGTAGCTTTTACTCTATATAACCTGAAATTTCGTGTACACTAATATATTTTTAATACTGTCTATTTTTGATATAATAACAAACAAAACTTTATCACATTAATGCTTCATATAATTGAAAACTAACTAAATTAAAGTTTCAAATGTGAGAAATAATTCAATTTATTTGTGTGATAATAAAATTGATAAATAATCAAACGGATAACTTATTAGAATAAAGATGTTGATAATTGTAAGTGTTGTTAAAATGTTGGAAAAAACGATACCCTAATATATGAAAGTAAAAAAGAAATGTTCTTATTATCAAAATTGCGGCGTTTTTCTGGCAAAGTAAGGGAAACAAGTCATCTAAAGTAGAGATATACATGGTTCATGTCAAATAAAGACCACTTCTTATACATCAAATGGTATAAATAAATTTCAATAAGTACAGTATAAGTGATGCATTGCACACATTGCTATAAAATGTATTTGGGCTGTCCGTGGTTTCAACTATGATGTTCTTCTCAGTGCTTCCTTCAATTACTCAAATGATACCGAAGCAAAAAATGAAAGCAAAGTTTTTCATCGTGAGAAATAGTGCTCTTAACAAAATTTATTTTAGAAGCAGTTCAAATAGAATTATTTTTAAAGCAAACACTACACTATTGACAATTTTTGCCAACATTTTAAAACTAGAAATCGATTAAAAAAATAAATGTTTTAGATTTGATTAATTAAATAATAATCTCCGCCAAATTCTTGTTCAAATATATGAAAAATATTATGAAATATATATAAAATGGATTTAATGAATATTTTCAATTAAAATGAATTGATAAAAAACTTGTTCATCTACTTGAGCAAAAGGAAGAGAAATATTTGGAAGTTATTGAAAGCTAAGCTAAAATAAATTGATACTAAAAAAGGAGACACTCTATGAAATGAAGTGACCAAAAACAACAGGCATGTGAGGCAATCAACAGTAATGCACAACAATATAGCCATCTTTGAAATGACAAGAGCCACCAATTTCTGATAGTGCACTGAAGACACTTCTTGGATAACACAGTGACGCAATACAGGGCTCAAATGCAAGGAATCGATAGAAAGTTTGTAGAGTATGTGAAACCACGTGAATCTCTCTCTAGTTGTCAGACTCTCCTCCCATACAGAGTATATGCGATGCATCTCTCACTCTGTATGTTAGCGCCACTTCTGTAGTTGCTTTTCGACTCTCATAGCGATCACTTGCAGCTAAGAGTGAGTTAGATTGATATAAATAGAAAATAAATTGAAAGCAGTTGTAATCTCATAGCGGCCTAACGAGCAAAGAGAAAATTGTGTTCTCTCATATTTCTAGTGCATTAGTGAACGTGTTTTTGTGTCGAGAAAACTTGTCTCTTATATTTTGGTATTGATGTACCACAAGTTAGAGGTTCTCTGACTTGCAAACACTAATCTAATCAAGAGTGAGAGGGGATAACAATACTCCAAAATTAAGAGTTGCTTTTGAGAGAGAGTGACACTCAAGCGCTACTTTTGAAGGCTTTGCATAAATATATTTTTCTCTTTAACATAAACTCAATCGTCTATTATTGGTGAAGAGATCCTCTTTATTCGCAATCAACGCCTATTGTGACTCTTAACGAGTCTATGCTATTGTGGTTTGTCATTGCCTTCAATCATATACAACTTGTACTCACACGTATAGAAGTCAATAAGAAGTTATAGTTAAGGCTCCCCTTTCACCGAAATATCAAATTTTACAGATTCTCAGTCACTGGTGTCTCGTTCACAATATAACTGACATTAATTCGAGGCAAAACTTGAAGATTTTATTGGCTAGCAATTGATGGATCATTAGTGCAAAGACTGGACAATCGAATATATTGGCGTTTATTATAAGTATATATCAAACAAATTGCATCTATCGGTAAGTTTCTCTGTATATCTGTATTTATAAGTCTGTATACATAAAAATATATACTATATAAACATTGATATGCACTTTTCGAGTCACGTTTTTGAGACATAAAAAGCGTATTTTAGTTGAAAGAATGAATGTTGTTATGCTTTTTATTAGAGTGCGCTTTTATATTGCGATTCGTATATGAGCTGCAACTCTATCTATGAGAGCACTCACTTTTTCTTTGCTTCACACCATCTAAAAAGCATACGTTAGTGTAATATAATGTGTTTGTGTAAAGACACTTAAAGTGATTTTTCAGGATATAAAGGCAAGACTTATAATAGTCTTATATTTGATGCGAAAGCGCTATTACTATACTCTCCTTTGACAGTTTTGGCCACTTTCTACGGACAACACCATATTTCAGGATTACTCGCATCGGTTTTTATATTGATAGTACTGTACTTACAATTGCAATATGTTTTGTGACTATTTATATGAAAGGAAAAAAAGAAACTTATTTTTATGAATAGAAGAGCACTCTTATTCTCTCTCTAGTGTAGTGTTTTGACCTTATTATACTCAATCTTAACCCTAACTCTCTTACAGCTCTCATAGATCGCGTCCTTAGATTATGCATCCATTCAATGATTAAAGAAAAGAGACTTTAACTCAAGAATTTAATGCCTTAATTAAAATCATCTGCCGATAGTATAAATGTTTTAACTGAATAATAGAAGCAATAATAATAAAAATAAACGAAACAAACGATATTCATTTGACTGTTTGAGTGCTAGTATATAAACAGTAATGTAAAAATAGGGTACAATAGTAGCAATGGTGATAGTGAGACAACTTATTTGATTAGGTGCTGCCTTCAACTTATTTGGTGAAATGGCATGCATTGGCATAAACTCAATCTGCATAAAAGAGTTTTTCTTTAGTCAGTGATGAACGCCTGGCAATAAAATACAAGCGATGTATTGCTAAAGTTGTACACATTGAGTAAGTAGTGCTGCGAAAGTTAGAAAAGCAATCTAGAAAGATAACCAAATTTTGCGAAGCAATTTAATCTTTCTAAGAGTATTGCCTGACATTGATCCACACGATAGTATGAGTAAAGTAAAGTGTATGTGTAATGTAAAGTTTCATTACAGAGAAAACCACTCTCTTAGGTGCCAGAGTGTAAATAAAGACTATAAACTTGCATTTGCTTTAAGTGAAATGAAGATATGGGCACCACTTCTCTCTATTGAAGAACTTAAGATTCAATGAGAACATGGAGTTAAAGAGAGGGAAAGGAGGGAAAGAGGAGAGGGAGGGAGAGAGAGAGAGAGAGGGAGAGAGAGAGAGAGAGTGAGAGAGTGAGAGAGAGAGCAAAGATGTTAGTTTATTTAGCCTAATATCCCACCGCTATATTAACTGCTTTGCCAATCGCTTTATACAGTAAAACACCATTACAATAACTCTTATACATCTACCTCTTGAATTTATTTGTCATAACTCAGTTTAACATTTTCTTTTTTCTGATTCATATATTTTGATTTATTCCTATTCATTGGCATTTTGAATTTCAAAAGTTAACCATCTTTTAGACTATCAATTAGAATCAAATGCAATCATGCGGTTATGAACTTCAATGTCAGATCATATCAATTGAATTTTCTTTGAAAAGTGGCTAAAATTCAAACGAAAATTAGATAAATAATTACTTTCAAATTTCAAGATTGAATTCTCGTTATGCTCATAATTTATTGATTAAAAAAATCAATTTATTTTTACATTTCATTTCAGTTTAATATTAGATTATAATGCTTTATATAAATCTGTCTGTCTTTTAATTTTTTCAAAATTTGATGAAATATTTACACAATTCATTGAAAACAATTTGTATGATAAATAAGTAATTTAAATAAAAAAATTTATTGTGTTAATCGATGAATCGATAAATTAATGAGCAATTCATAGCGAATCAACTGTAATATTCTTTTAAATTAAATGGAGATAAAAGAAATTTGACATCAAATTATTTTTAGATTGATTTTAAAGAAGTGACTTTTGAATTTAGAGACCTTGACTTTATTAACCGTTCGTGCGTTGAAGAGTTTATCTCCTGAGCTGTCGACTCATTTTTTCATTGCTCGTAAACATTGTTTATTGAAAGCATAATTTGCTTGTCTGGCCAGATATTCATTCAATTACATGTGCAGGTATTCAACTCTGTTTCCGCAATTAAATTTCGGAAAATAATTTATTATTCAAGTAAATGATAGTTTAGAAGATTATTTCTTTTTTGACCAATTATTTGAAACTTTTATCGAGATTTTTCTCTCAATTCTAACCATAAAATACTGTATAGAATTTGATGATTAGCGTTGATTTCGAAAATTATTTTTGTTAAACTTAATGGTTTATTAAGGACTTTATTTTTAATAAGTGTATTAAATCATATAAATTCAAACTATTAATAAAAATTTTAGTCAGTTTGATGAGTTCAAGACTATCAGTTTATAATATTATTTAGGGAACACTTCGTTATGTCGATTTTCAAAATGTCGAATTTTATAATGTCGAATTTCCTAATGTCGAATCCCTGTTTTAATCCCCTGATTCTCTGATTGTAAAAATTATTATCCCATTTTTGGAAATTCAAAATA
>JAQFXV010001635.1:0-12768 GCA_034694065.1 Camisia spinifer | reverse complement strand
TTTTTTCGATTCATGTCATTAAAAAATCTAAATTTATTAATAATAGACAAGTGCTTCAGAAAGTCCAACGCCTTCCTCAGATCGTGAGAGCCCTGCGATGAGTGAAAGTAGTGGGACTTCTACAATGACCAATGATAGCAGCAGTTCTGGAACAAAAGCTTCACCACTACCTCCTCAGGGCTTTACAACTCAACAACTGTCACAATCTCAACACACGGTCACAACTAAAGTGATGGCAACCGCAAAACTCAAAGTTGAAGTTCACGCGCCTTATATTGAACGAGAGTATAGTTATAACAGCAATAATCAAAGCTATAGTCGTTCTAACAGTCGAAATAGAGAGCAGTCAAGAAGACATAGTCGTGGATCAGACACGTAAAAACATTCGGAGTTTTAGTGAATTTCAATTAATAGACTTTTAAAATCTCAATTCAATTATTGAATTCGCAATCATATAATTCACTGATTAAACAAAAACGTATTTAAAAGATTTCAAGTTTTATAATTCAATTTAAAATTGAATTTTAAGTAATTAATTAATTTATACATTTTGACTACATCTCAATCATCACTAATAGTCTCATAATTTATTGATTTAATCATTTATATAAAGTTCATCCAAATTCAATCATCAATTTCATCATTTTTTGTACTCATATTAATGTAAATAAATTCAAAATAATTACTTTCTTTAAATCTTAGCATTAGATTAGTTTCAAATAAAATTAAATACTATTATTCATTGGAAACAAAGGGTATTTCATTGAATTATTGTAATTATTTATTTTGATTAAAAAATATGTAGAAAATACTGATATATAAAGTTTTAATGATTTCAAATTAAAAGTTTATCAATACATGAATACAGTATATGTGTATTGAATAAAAATTTAGTGAATATAATCTTTTATAATATAAAAATTAAATAGAAAACTGATAATTGAATCATAGACTTAAATACCGTTCGTTTTCATACAATATAATCATATTTTATTCAATTTAAAACATATTAAAATTGAAAAATTATTCTCAAGTAGAGTAAAACGTTTTAAAAAAGTTAATGAAAATAAAGAAATGAAGAAAAACAAAAGAGACCTCAAATTGAAAAGTTATAATCAAACAAATTTTGTTTCATTTTAAGATAATATTAATTTTATAAAATACAAAACACTTAAAATTTGAATGATTTTCTATCGTTAAAATTGAACATTTTCTGAGTGTTCTTTTGCATGTTTTCTGAATTTAATTGTTTTTTGATCATTAGATTTTTATCGCGAGCATCAAAACTAAATGGTTTAAAACTCGTAAATTTCTTTTCTGGTTTAGAATGCATGACATGGAGAGGATTCTTGAAAGCAGGCATAGGATTAGCGCGAAATCGAGTATTTTCATTGTGTTCAGACTTGTCATCAGTTGAAGACAATTTAGTACTTCGTATTTCATTACGCTTTTCAGTGAGAAAACTCATTCCAATTGCTTTTGTCGGAGCTTTAGTTGATTTGACTCTTGGAATACCGCTCGCGAACTTTGCGTCGAATAACTTCTTTCTGATTGGATTCGCTTTGAAGGTATACTTTTTAATTTCTTGAGCAATCATTTCTTCGGTTTCCAATTGGTTTGAATTACATCTATGTCTATGAATTGAGTGCAATTTTGGAGATATTGGACGAGTCAGTGATGAGACAGAAGAGGATCGCGAGCGTTGACCACAACTGTTTCTTTCTAGTGATCGCGATCTGTCATAACCTCGAGGTTTGGTTTCGAACTCATTTATCAATTCAGCCATTGATTTATATTTATTATTAGAAGCCTTTACCGCAGAATATAATGAAGTGCTCACAGAATGTGACCGAACTTTTGTTTGAACAGCTGCTCCTCTAATCGGAGTTCCTTTTCTGCGAATTGAGTTCACACATCTTTTAACTGAACCAACTTTTTTGGCTGATTTGACAGGACTTATAAGTTGAACAGTTTTGCGACCTGTACTTTGGATCACATACGAAGCCCTACCAGTTTTCGGCATTTCATTCGTCGCTTCGAGTGTTGAAATGTTATCATTTTTAGTCACTTTATCCACTTTTTCTATTCAATCAGAAACAAATTGTTATGTTTAAAATAAATATTAATAATAATCATACCATTGACAACATTTTCAGTCTCTATTTCAGTCAGTTTTTCATTTTGTTCGAATTGAATTGTAGTTTCATTTTGGATATCATTGATCAAAGTCTGAGACAATATTTCACTTTGAGAGGGAAGCGATTCAATCAAATCATTCATATCGTAAACCGACTCTTCTTTGGCCAAAACCTGTTTAGATCTTCTGTTTTTCTTGGTTTTAGAGCTGGCAATACGTGTCTCACGTAATGGTGTGTTTCCATTGTATTGAAGAGTTCGCATTGGAGTCGAACGCAATTTATACAAACATTTCTTTTCAATTGTTAACGATTTCTTTGTTGAATAGAAGACATCGTTGTCCTCATCTTCTTCAGCATTCTCTTTGTTTATGATTTGCGGCGGAGTTTCGTATTTTGAGCCCAACTTTCCTTCCGATCTCTCATTTTCAATATTATCGTCTTTTGAAGTGTTTTGAGAATCAATTAGTGATTGTTTCTCAACAACAATAGTATTGTTTTGGTCTTTAATGTGATTAAACATTTGTATTTTGAATGAGTTATCACTATAACTACTCTGTCGTCTCTCTCTTTCGTGATCTATCGCTAAATCATTTAATAATCAATAAATTAGTTAACAATTCAATTGTATGTAAGAATTGTTCAAAACTATATAAATAACTAATTTATTTGTCGAGAGTCTTAACCAATCATTTAGTTAACCATTCAATCAATTGTTAGTTCAATATTAATATCAAAATCTATGGCTTAATATTGATATAAATTTAATGCGATTCAAGACATCTATCGATTAATAGTAAGCTTTGGAATCAACTCAACAATCAATTGATAGAGTATTGAAAATATTTCAACTCTAAGTCATTGATATAAAGATTAAAGAATAGTAAAAATTGACGAATAAATGGCTGAATAATAACTTAATTAATGAATAAATGAGTAAATAATTACTGAAAAATGTATCGATTTCTTTATTTTGATCCCAAGTTTCGGGTGCACTGAAGTCACAAAATTGTGGACATTTATAATCCCATTCTTTTGTCTCTTCTGATGATTCGCTAAACCTATCATTTAATTAAAAACATTTATTATATACTAATTGACAATCAAGTTATTAATTGTTTAATTTCAATAATAATTAAATCATAATTGAATTACATTTTAGAAAAATATGAATCACTTAATAATATAATTGATATTAACTTTAAGGTTAAACTTAATTAAAGAGTTGTTTTCGATTAAATTGTTAGTAAAGTGTCTGTTAGTTATGAATAAACACAAACCGCTTTCAAATTCAAATATTTTGAATAAACGGTTGTTTTTTGCAGAGGTGTTATCGGTTTCAATACATAAATAATAATAATCATATCAATTGTTAACATTTTAAAGTATTTTTAAGTCGAAAATATAAATTAAATAATTAATTGAATAAATTGATAGCAAACCGAAACTAAGAGCCATTCATTTTTATCCATTTATCAAATTTAATAATCTTTCCAAAAAACTTAATTAATTTAATATACTTTTTACCTAAGATTTAGCTGAAATTTTTTTAACGTTATTTATGAATAGAGTGGAAAAGCGTTTAAAATAGAGTTTATGTAAACACTGTTTTGACAACTATTTTATAGTAATTATTATGAAATTTGAATTAATTTAGACTTAAGTTTAATTAAACCATAATATTGTTGTTGTTATTAAAGGTTTTTATTATTTACTACAGTATTAAAAATAGAATAATAATTATTTTAATAAATAAATACTTTAATAAACCATTAATTTAAATAATAATATATTTTGTAGTTTTTAATTAATATGTGAATTGAGTTATGGCTCAAAAAAGTTCAGATAATAATAATGAAAATGAATTTGAATTAAGTGTTAATCAAACCGAAGATCAAAATAATGACAATAATAATGACAATAATAATGAAAGTTTGTATGCATTGAATTTTCCATCATTTTTATCGACCAATTGTTCGGTTCCAACAGAACTGTTCAACACTTTAAGTCCAATATCTTTATCACAAATCACTTCACAGTCGACACCATTTATAGCTCAAAATCGAAATGTTTTGAGACGCGAACCAATGGGTGGAGAAGAATATGTTGACAATAGAAATAATGTTCAGCACAAGACTTATTTGGTTGAAACACATGATGAAAGTGAAGAACTAAAACCTCAAAACAGAGATAATGAAAGGCCGCCATTGATTGGAGAGACAGATAATTGTTCGGTAATAATTGGCTCAAGAAATGCTTCGATAGTGACAAGTGTTGAACCCATTGGTGAAGTGTCTGTTGACGAAAGAGACGCTTTGGCTGCAAAAGTGGAACAATTGTTGGGCAGAACCAGAAGTAAATCAGTTGACGAAGACTTTGATGTCGAAAGTTTAGGATTAATACGTGTTATACAAGAAGATGATCCCAATTATAGAAATGATAGCAATGATGGCTCTATTAAGACAACTACTGATGCAATAATTGAAGCTGAAAGGAGTGAACCCGACGGCAAAGGAAAACCATATCAAGCAATACAACAAAACGCACAAATTTCTACTGATATTAAAAAATTAGTTCATTATTCTTCATCTGAATCAGATGGTGAAGAAGAAGATAGTGTTAAAGAGATTGACAATCATTGGTCTTCCACTTCATCGCAAAAAAGTATTCAAATGAAAACTTCAAACCTCAGCGAAACTGCTGTCAGAAATAGAAGTTATTCTGCGAGCGGAAGCACTGGAATAATGGTTTCCGGACAACAAACCAGTGCTAATATAGGTTTTGTTATCTCTTCCTTTATAAGAGAGAAGATTCAGAGCAAACAAATCTCACAAAAAGATAGCGCCGGAACACAAACTTTGCGATCATTTCTGGCCGAACAGGCGTTACAACAAAAACATGAAGACTCGGGTTCTCAAAACGCGAGCACTACTGGTTCGAGTGCTTTGGATTTGCAAAAGAGTATGACTTCGACTGATGGCGAACCGATTCGAGATTCAATTAAAAATTTTGAAACAAATGGTCAACAATTAGTTCGAGAATTTGGATCGCAATCAACGAATCAAAACAATTCACAACAAAATATTTATATTCCGACCGGAATGAAAAATGATATAAAGTCTTCTCAAAATGGTTCTGATATCTCAAGTGGTGGACCACTCGATCGAATATTGGATGTCTTCAAACCATCTTCTGAAACATCAGCCAAGTCTTCCTCTTCATCATCAGACGGACAAAAAGAAAATAAACTGATTAATAAACAATTATTGAGACGAAATTCGAACAGTTCTAACAGTCAACAGAATTCTGAGCAGAATCTGAATCAAGAAATAAAGCTTATGCCTAAGTATAAGACACAAAGTGTTATTCAAATGGAACAAAAGCCGAGCACACAATCAATAAATACATCAAACACTCGTTTGTCCCCAAAAAAGTCTAAACAATACAATCGAAATGAATCGACAACTGCTGAGATGCAAACTCAACACGAAAGACAATTCAAGCATTTGGTTGAGAGACAAAAGAATTATCTGAAATGTCTTCAGAGAGAATTAGTGAGACTCGAAAAGATGGAGAAACTGTTCGCAAAACTTAATACTTCCGCAAAAAATAGTCATCAAAGTAAACCAGTGAGACATTTAAGTGAAACTCATCTTCAAAGAGAGTCAACCACTTCATTGTCGACCAACAGTACAAATGATCACATTTCAAGCAAAACCACGACCAATAAGTCTTCATTAATCCTATCATCGAATGGAACCCCAATTTTTTCTCCACTTTCATCAAATTTTCAAATTATAGATAACTATTCATGTGATACAACATCCAAATCATCGAATGAATCATCAGTTCATATGTGTTGTCATAACAATCATAGACGTAATTCTCATTCATTATCTCATAGACACAACTCTCCAAAGAAGAAACATATTTTGTCGAATAAAACACTTCCAAAACATATTCAAGACATTAAAAGTACAAAAATAATGAGAAAAAGCCATTCGTCGAAAGGTATACAAACATCTGATTCATTACTCAATCTTAAATCAACTCTTGATATAAATAAACCTAAAGAAGAATTTGAAGATTATTTTGAAAATAAAGAAAAAGAACCGATTTCTTGGTTTATACCAATCAATAAAAGTAATAAAAAAAGCAATTCATTAGAATTTCATAAGAATGCGACTCAATATTCAGATTCAATGGGTAGACAGTATTCTAGACATCATATTAAGCAGACCTCAACTCCTCTCTCACTTCAAGAAGCTTTTAATAGAAATTGCAATACAATAAGAATTGAGTCAGAAATTCGTATGAATCGCATCAATACAATCGCTGATATGAGAAAACGTACGGCTGAAGAACGTATTATTGAGACGACTCAACAATATTTAAAACAACAACAAAATGATAAACTCATCAAAACAAATTGTATTCAATCTGCTTATAAAACAACTATAAAACGATTCTTTACTCATCAACAGATGAGAGCACAAACAGAAAAGATTTACTTGAATTTGCCTGAAGTTAAAGCAATTAAAGAAAGAAAGAAAAGGGAAGAAAAAGAGAGAAATCAACGACTTATGGCTCAAATTTATAAATACAGACTAAAGGATAATGCTTTGAAAGGAAAGGTCTCGTGGAAAATAACTCAAAGCTGTCTCAGTTATTGATTCGTTTAATTTTTAAAACTAAACTTTAATTCATTTTCTTGGATTACAACAATTGAATTTAATCATTAAATATATGAACTTTTTTTAATATTTGATTTGATTTAATTTACAAAACATTTACTGAGAAAAGAACAAAATTGTGAAAAGTATTGAAATAATATCCTTCGAATGTATTATGTTTTAGTCAACTTGTTTTCTCTTCATTAAAGTATTTGCCTCTTCTTTAACATTTTTTACATTAATAGATAGATCTTTGTTAAGAATCGGTTTATTTGTTTTGATTAATCAAATATTAGTTTTTCATTCCTTAAGCTTTCATTTGGGCCATGAATTGATAATTATTTGAGAATGAATGCCTTCATTAAGAACAGAGTTGTTTTCGTGGCGTTTCTCTTCATCCTAACTCATAATTTGATCCCTAATACGTTCGGGTTATTTAAAAACTATACTGTAAAACCAGAGCCGGAAATACATTCATATCACGCCTGATTCAATCGGAAACTTCAATATAGATTTCACTATTTCGGCTAAATGTGAGTGAAGTTTTTCTCCATTGAATATAATTGAAACTTATTTATGTGATTCTATGGCCGATGAAAGTCTCGATGGATTATAATTAATGTCAATTGAGGAAAAATAACTTCAGTTGACATAATTGATGATTTGTATGTATAATAATCGAAGAATAGAACCTATAATATTTGAAAGCACTGATTCTTGACAATACAAAAAGGTTCTGTTGTTCTATAATATGACCTTTTCTTAAGACTTGAGGCTTTTTCTAATGTTTAGGCTTCAACATAGCTTTTTGAGTATTAAACTGCACTTAAGTTATGCTTCGATAGAATTTAGATAAAATTTTTCTTTTTTAAAATATTTTTGAATGAAAAAATTGTTGAGTCAAATTAACCTGAAATAAACCATTGAATCCAAGATTGTCGTCTCGTTCTTAATTGTAAGAGAACTTAGACCTTAATATATTTTGTCAACAAATAGATTATAATTTTGGTTTTAAAATAATAAATACTACGAATGAGTTTATAATTTGAAAACTTTTATTAAATTTTTTATAATAAATAAAACAGGAATAAATTGTAAAATAATTTTTAGTGTGATTTGAAGATGTATTAAAACCATCATTAATATTAAACTTGAAAATAGCACCAAATTGTCTCTATAAATAAATACGATAAATCAAAAGCTTGTTTACTGAACCGGTAGTCAAGCAGTTATACACCGGTGGGGAATATGAGCTTTGATAATGGTTAAAAATTAAAGCCTCAAAACATTGAAGTTAAAAATAGTTTACATTATTAGTTGAAACTACTTGTATAACAATGACGAGACTCAATGATGATCTATAATTAGACTTAAAATTGATACTGTTTGACAACGAATAAACATTAGTTTAACAAAAAGATAGACGAAATTAATGAAATAGCAATTAAAGAACATTTATCCAACTATTCATTAGAAAAAGTTTATAACTTAAATAGAACACAAAGATGTATGACATTGACATTACAATTAAATAAATTACAAACTTCATCAAATCTGATACAAACAAGTTTTTATAACTGCATTTCTACTGTATTTATCTAAATGATTATTGAGCAGTAGTTAACCTCTGGGTTTACCTTAGATTGAATACAGTATTTCACAAACTTGAAACTCAATTCAATTATTAAATTGCTAAAAATCTACTAAAAATTACTATAAGAGAAGATATGGTGATAAAGGACTAACTGAACGATAGAGAAGAGCATTGATAAGTACTCTGTATTGTGTATAATATGAAGGAAGTTATATATGATAAAAGTTGATTAATTCTTGCATTCGTATCCGTATGTGATAAAGACGCCGACATGAGAAATAGCTAAGAATAGTGCGGAAGTTAGAGTCGAATTAGTATTTTGATTTAAAATGTCATAAGTCAGCGCCTTTGGTTCATGATTCAACCGGTTTTAGCTTAGGGGCAAAACAGGTGTACTATTAGTTGACTTATCGAAGTTGTTATATAAGTAAAGTGCAGCGCATCCAGAAATGTTTTGATAGTAACAAATAGTTGGGTGGGGGTCACCGTGCCATGTGATGGCATGTCCTACCCGTGTTCCATATATGATGACCGAAAATGCCTGACAAACTTGCCAAACAAGTTGAATCACTGCTTATGTTAAGTCAGAAAAGTAGTACATCTGTATTTCGCTCTAAAAGACGGCAAATTTCTTTATACGAATTATACGATTATAAATATAGTAAAACCGATTCTGATGACGAACATCGATGATAGAAGTGAATCATAGCATTCAATGATAGCAATGTATGATAGCTTAATAATTAAATTATATTATGCACACTCACAACAACCACATTACACATGAGTTGAGTTTTTTTAAACAATTTTCTACAAAAGTTCCGCTATTTTATTGGACAACATCTTATTATTACGAATGCAAACCAAGCCAATCAATCAGTTAATTCGTGATAATAATAATTTTTTAGTCAATTGAGTGAGATTTATATCGAAGAGAAATTTTCTAGACTTCAGCTGAATATGAATGCAGTTATTTAATGAGTTTTACTGGAAATATGGTTCAAAAGATGAATGGTATCATAAAATGAGATGAAAATGATTTAAAACACTAATTCTCTTCAACACATATATTTCTTGCACTTTCCATATTCTCCAGATAGAGCCGCGTGTTTGAAGACTCCCATTTTGCTTACCATCCAAGTTGGCACCATTTTTTCAATTACACTAAATTATAAGCGAATTTTTGAAAATCAATTTGAATATTTGATGAGTTGAGTTATGAACAAATTAGAATCTTTTTAATAAAATTAAACTTACTTCAAAACAGTGCTTTTTGCACGAACTCCACTCATAGCATCGCTAAAGTATTGCAATCAAATTATGTAAATTATAAGAAGAATTTAATGCAAAGAATGTGTGCAAAGAATGTAAAGAATGTAATGCAAATTCTTACCCGAGTTCGCATATGATCCTATTCATACAATCTTCTTTTTCAACTGCAGTTCTATAAATAGAATAATATCGCTCTAATCTATCGATATAACCAGTCATTGCAGAATCTTTGACATTATCCTCAATGGATCTCTTCTTTCTTCCCGTAGAGCCTAAACTTGTGACGGTAGGAATCAATAAACTGAGACCCGCGAGAGCTAGCATTGGCATCAAAATAGAGCTCAACCCATATCTTTTAAAACCAGTTGATGGAGGTTCATAAGTGGCTTGAGGTCCACTCGCAGCAGCATAATTACCATAAGCATGTTGACCATTGTATGGACTGTATCCGCTTCCTTGTGGGTTATATGGGATCTGACTTCCACTCTGAGAGCCAAAAGAAGATGCTGCTGCAGCAGCGGCTCCATTATAGCTTGGATGCGATGCAGCCGGATATTGACCACCGGAAGCATCACCACTTTGTGATCCAAAACTGGCTGAAGGACTCGATGCAGCGCCAAATGTAGAGCCGGACGAGTCGTAACTGTTTGATGGATACGATCCCTGAGAGTTTGCACTATAACCGGAAGGATTAATTCCTGAACCGGATCCGAATCCATATTGTTGTAGTTGAGACGCCAAACTACTCAACTGGTCATAAGACGCACCATTTTGTGCATTATATTCCTGACCCATTCCCTGTCCAAGATTTTGTGCGCTATAACTTAAATCCTGTGCACTATAACTCAGGTCTTGACCCGAAGCTGAAGGCTCTAGACTTGAGTGTTGTTGCGGTGAATCAGCCGAAACTTGACCAGTTGCTACTCCATTACCGAAATTAGGACTAACGGCACTACTGTATTGATTTGATGAACTTGCGTGATATGCAGAATCTTTCGGTTTCTCTTGAACCGGATAATAATAATAATATAGATTTCCTTGAGATGATGGCTGTGACTGATAACTAGCACTAGAACTAGAAGCAGAGGCGCTGTGATCTGCAGGATATTGGTTGGGAGAAGCGTTTGGGGCCGCATAAGTATCTCTTGATGCGTATCCATTAGAGTTGTATGCATTGGAACCACCATTGCTATAACTTCCTGAAGAAGCTGATGGTGAGTATACGGGTTGACTATTGGAACTGCTGGAACCACTACTGATACTACCATTGGCTCCTCCGTATTCCTCTCTTTTAACTGCCGCGAGAGCAACAGTGGCAACAGTTAGTATCACAACTATATCTTTTATCATTTTGATAATTGTTGAACAAATCTATAATGATTTAACTTATTATTAATTTGATGGCACAATAAATATAAGAGTAAATCAATAAAATTTACGCGAATTGTTAGAACTCATACCTTGTGATTAAAATTGTATTATTTAATTGGCACCACTTTGTCTCATTGATTCACTTTATAAAGAACTAAACTATTAGTTAAAAACTACACCAGACAAGCGACGAACACATTGATTCCGGTTAAAGAACTGTTTCTACCATTAAATACCACATAAGAGAATATAGGCGTATACATCATTGATGTTACTCTAGTTGAGAAAATTTGTGGCTTCTTAACTAATATTAGCATAACTAAGATTCACATAAGAGTATTTTGGCCTCAAGTATGTTCTGCAGTATATTAGATGATTGGAAGCATAGAATTATTGGGAGGGCTATTGGGAGTTACTTTTATAATAGTTTTCATACGGATGTAGAGTTTATTACATCAACTTTTCAATACAAAGATACTATACCTGTATAAGTAAAGCAAGTTTAGCTACACTTTAAGATGAGACAACCCTTCATATTGCCTAAGGCTAGTCGGACGTTACCTACTTCTTGCACTCATTCGCAGAAAAAACAAGTGAGCCTTCAAGCTGTTTGGCAGCAAAAATATAACGTCTAGCCTTGACCGAGACCGAGACCATTACATCTCTAGCGGGTGAGATCTGACTTATTTCTTACTATAGTATCGCTGACCCGTTTTTCTTGCCTAAGGGATAAAATAGAGACCTATTGGAAACCTTCCGCATTCTACTTTGGTCGTCAACCTCATCAATGACTTCGATGATAGCTGTCAGTCAGGTCAAGGCCAATAAGAATCCTTTACTGATTTTCAAATAAACGATCTGTCATTTCCATTTCAAAAGGTTATAGTGGGTTATATGGGCACCAGGTTTGGGCTGTTGGGCACTGTGTTATATGAGTTTCATCATTATTATGTTCAAACACTACTCTAACTTTGCATAAATACCAGTTAAATAGTCAACTCATAATCAACTTATGCCACTATTCCAAAAATTTGCGTTCTTTCGTTATCTGATTTCTTATAACATACCAAATACTAACATAACGAGACCATCAATTTTAAATTAAATTTAAAACTCTATATAGATTAGAATTATCAGCAATTATTAATCAATTCTTCGTAATAGGGATTCCTCAATGAAAATAATTTATTAAATTAGTTAATAATGTGTGTGAACTTTGAGTTCTAGTTTACCATATCTTTAATAATAAACTCTCTAATACTGTATTTATCTATTTATCGAATTAAGATGATATCCCTGTCATTAGGTTAATATATGATTAAACATTTAATTATATTCACTAAGAATCAAAATTTTAAGCTTATGAATGAACTTCATTGACGTGAATCTCGATCTTTCCAACTGCTCTCAAAATCAAATCAAACCCCTCAGGTATCAAGTATTTCATCAATTTTAGTAGAGTTAGGGTTTAAAGAGAACACAGAAAGTCTAGATAAACAAGAATAAAGCAATAATTACAGCACTTTTCAGATGTGGTTCGTGAAAGATTTAACTCACAAAAGAGTCATGATCTTTAAATAGGACTGATTTCAAACTTTGATCTATTTGTAGTGCAAAACTTAATTTCAAGATTAAGAAATCCAAGCTATCAAAAGTTTTCATTAGTTTAACTTATTTTCAAAACTATTCGTAAGACAAATAAATTTGAAAAATTCAATGTCAT
>JAQFXV010001634.1:0-12770 GCA_034694065.1 Camisia spinifer | reverse complement strand
ACAATATTTATTTATCTTTAAGTTGACTTTTTATAAAAAGCAATTTATCAACATTTTCAGGTGAGAGACTCGAACGTGTGAATAAATTCCATAGAAATAGTCAAAACATGTTCTTATCTCATACTTTTCGTATTTAAATCGAAAACTTAAGGTCATGGGATTGGGAATGGGATTGGGATGGGATTGGGATGGGATTGGGTTTCATATTTTAACTTCCGATGGGATTGGGATGGGATTGGGACTGGAAATTTTGTGAATTCTATGCTCTAGTGTGAATATTTAAGAAAACTTTTATTTATATGAATATTATGTTAATTTCTCTGAAAAAATTTCAATTCAAATTTCTCATTTATTGAATTGGTTAAAATCAATTTTTCGAAAGTATAATTTTTATTTATATGATATTTTAATTTTTTTAAGAATGAATTATCATAAACATAAAATTTAAATTTTTATCATTGAAAACTGTAATTTCTTCGACAAATTTTAAAAACATTGTTGAATGTCAAGCTGAGTGTCACAATAGCAAATGTGTGTTCATTTTGCTAAAGTAAAACACTAGTGCGTCACAATAGCAATTTAGTATTCATTTTGCTAAAGTGACACACTGGTGCGTCACAATAGCAAAATACTATTAATTTTGCTATTGTGACACACTAGTGTGTCACTTTAGCAGTAGCCAATAAGATTGATTTCTACTTTACTTGAGAAAAGCTGTAATTTCATCTGAAATTTCAAGAAAAATCAGCTTATCATTTGTTCCAGGATGAATTTTTTCATCACAGCCTCAGTTTGTTCATCAGTTTATCAATAGTTAATTGTAAGTTTTGGCTGAAAATAAAACCTTTCTCATATTTCATTGAATAAATTATAGAATTATTTAAATTTTGAAATTTAATTTTAAGGCCAGACTGAAGAATTTGAAAAAGAGTCTGAGCTCATCCCTCCTAAAAAAGGTTAAAATTTTATGGAATAATTAATTTTGTTTATTAGGTATTGAATAAAATTTTCATTTACAGATAAAAATGATAAACAGTTGATTTCCATTAATATATCGGATGGCAAAGGAATTATAGATAAAATAAGTTCTAGTTTTGAGAGTTTTATTGAGAGGGCATAAATATCAATCAATTGGTGAATGCATTGACAAATTTAACTTCTGTCGATTCAAGAGTTACTGTGACTGCGGATAAGTTACTGAAAAATCAGAAAATTCCTGATTATAGATTTGGCGAACAAATAGTTTTTATTTCTGAAGTAATGTTAATTTTTATTACTTAAACTTAAGATAAAATTATATGAATAATGAATAGATATAATCATACTTAATAAATATAAATTAAAAGCTTCAATTTTTATTTATTATTAAAAATTCATGAATTCTACTTTAAAAAGTTATAATTAATCAAATATTATAACTCTCTGGATAAAAACTTTTATCATTTTCTGAATAAAATATGTGCTGAAACATATTTTTACTCCGCTGTGGGTTAAAATAGTTAAATTTGATATGATTTAATGTTTAGTTATATTAATTAATCTTAAATGGTAAAAAATAGTTAACTTGAACCTCTTACATATTTATATAGGTTAAATTAATTGAGATTGGGGAGATTCAAAAATAATTGGGAAGCATTCATTAGCCAAATATAATTGTCTTTTCCATTGATTTAAATCTATTATTTACCTTGTTACACTATTACATTACTATTAAATTAAAGAAATTGCATCAAAATTATATTAATAACTGTAAACATCACTGCAAATATGTTTCTTTCAATGAATCGAAACGTTCCGATTATTTATTGGTTGATTTTGGGGCAAAAAACTATCTTTTAAAATTGAAAAAGGAGTCCTAAAATAGGTTTGGTTGTATTTTCAGGGATATTAATTTTTCTCAAATAGATATCGTCGCCTTAGAATTATAATGAATTCCATTACATTTCCCATGTATTTTCAATGGCAATTCAAATTTTGAATAATAAGCCTGTTTGACAAAAATTGAACACAATTTTGATATTTTATTTTTGTGTATCAACATCAATGATATAAATGACCAGTATATTAATGAATAGTTCAAATCATTCCTTCATGAACATTAAGTTCGATAGAACATTATAATTCTCAAATATTGTGCCAAAATTTTAGAATTATAATGTTCTATGCATTAAAAACCTATGATAATGATCAAATTAAGATTTTCTCAATATATATTATTAAGAGCTATGTGAGACAGTGTATTTTTTTATATCGAAGGCATTTTTCTCATCTCATCGGTATTCTTGGTTTCCTCAAATTGCTACAATTTTTAGCTTTTTTACGATAGAACATTATAATTCTAAGGCGGCGATATTTTTATAAAACCATTGATTCTAACTTTTAAAATAAAAATGTTAAACTTAAGATTTATTTTAAAGTACTGTTTGGTAACCAAATTATGAATAGAATGTGTGAGAGATTAAGTTCCAGGTTTTTAGAGAATTAGAAATTGAATTCGAGATCATTATCAAAAACAAAATAAGTAGAAGAAAATAATTAGCATTCAATAATTTAAATACTAATCCTGCGAAAAATTATTATCATTTTGAGTAAAAACTTTTATATTTGTTGCAAAAAAAGAAATAAACATTAATGAATTAGCAATGAGTCAGACTTTTTCAGAATAATTTTTCATTTCTGTCAATGAAAGTTTATCAATATTCCTTGTGATAGCTATTTTTTACTAATTACTCATAAATTAAAAACTGTTTCAAGGTGAAAAATAAATGACTGCATGTATGAGAAAAAAATTACTCATTTCTAGCGAAGATTCATATCGACAAGAGTTCAATGAAAATTAATGAATTGATTCTTAAGTTAGAGTTTGGAGCATTGAAATTTCTCATTTTAATTTGTTCATTTCAAAAAGATTTTATCAAATATTTTTTGGCTATTGTATTGTCTGACATTTTTATGAAATTCAACTTTGTTGATTTATTTTTTCTATCTATCAGAGTCAATTATTGATTTTTCAAAATCGAATGAGCTTGAATTTAAATGAGCCATTGTGTAATTTTCTCAAAAGTTATTTAATTTAGTTTGAATTAATCCATTTCAAATATTATTTATTTTCAAGGAAGCAAAATTTTACATTCATCATAGATTTTAACATCAAAGTAAATTCTTTTTCAATAAATTATAAATTCAAATAATACTTTCAGATTATAAGCAATTGAATTGTACTAAAATTTAATTGATTACAAAAAATAAAATTGAATTCATACGCTTTTGCCTCAAAAACTTTCATCTTAATATTAATAAAAACAAAACGAATGTACTGTAGAATTTATGTGTACTGTGGTTTTTAAGTTGAAACCTAAACTTTTTACATAGCCATTAAGACAGTATAATTAACAGAAATGATTATTTTTTATTAGGTTACAGTTTTTCTATATTTATAAAGTGTTAATAAGAGATCTGCGAACGGATCTAAATTTTGATTCACATCAAACTCTTCTATCCCATCATGTCCTGCTTGGAATATATACCTAGCCTTTGGGTCATGAGTTTTACGAGCGATAAATTTAAGGCGTGGAAGGGATACAGACAAGAATGCATCTTTGTTTCGAGCGACCAGCATGTCAAATTTGAAATGTTCCAATGTCCATTTTCTTTCTGTGAAACTTTGCAGTCCAATCATATTTCTTGGAATATATTCAATGAATGTCTTATGATCATATCCACTACTAATCCATGTGAAATTTACAATTTCCTTTTCTCCCAAAGGACTAGCAATCAATCGAGCACTAATTGCTGGTGTTTTTAGTGTTATATTCGATACTTTTTTCAGTCCTAGAATTACATCGAATTGGAAGAAAATTTCTTTGTTTCCATCACTTTTTGATTTGAAAATTATCAAGTCGTTTTCAACACTGAAATTACTCGCATGATTATAGTGATAAATTTTATCAAAATACTTTAACTTGAAAAATGTTTTCTTCTTATTCTCTCCTTCAAGATAAACAGTGAATTTTGAGTTATCAATTAATAAACCATAAACTCCTTTTTTGTGAAAAATATCGAATTTAGAAATGACATATTTGTCACTCATAAACTCGATTAGCAGAAAAGATCTTCTCGAATGTGATATTTGTCCATTAACTATGAAGTGTGGGAATCCAAATATATTCTTTTTTATTTTCCAAGTCAGCTTATCTTTCGCTTCAATATATTTAACATCCACGATATATGTCTGTAAGGACTGCAGAACGAAAATGACAAACACATCAAATCATCAGAAATATTGAGGCTCTGTTTCATTCAGAGTTCTGTGACAAAACCACGCAGACATAAACAGCGAATTTCAAGGCATTTATTTTATCATTTCTATTTGAATTCCATTAGAATAAAGCTTCTGACTCATAAGATGATAGGAATTATAAATTTTTGATACAATCAGCATAATAGAAAATAGTGACTGTTTAATCTTATTGATTCATTTTAAAAATTCTTTTTTGGATTTTAAATTATAACTGGATAAAAAAATTATAAAGTTTTTTAGATAATTTTTGTTGGAGCCTTTATTTTTCTACCGGCTTTGGTTAGCGCTGTTTCTGTTTGCGTTTTTTGTCGTGATAGTATCATTCATTGAATCATTTTAATTCCTTTCAAAAATCTAATTTTTCTACAACTATCATTCATTAAAAAAATTCTGTCATTAATTCTATTCGTCGTTAAATGAACATGCTCCGCTTGATATTCCAAGAAGACAAATATCAGAAAATTTTAACAAAATCTTTTTCGAATAACGTTATTCAATCAGTGTTTAAATAATAAAATTTTTCTTTAAATGTATAATTCAATGGAAGATTGGTCAAATTCATTCAACAATCCTTACATGATATTCATTCGTTTCTATATGCGCTCTTTTAATCGGTGAAAGGATATCAATAAAAGCGCTTAAATCGCCTCTATAAAAATCAAAAAATTTAAATGTGGAATTTCCCGTGCGTGATATATGAATAACCAATTCCTTGAATAATGTTGAACATAAAAATTTATTCTGTGTTGAAAAAAGATGAAAGCCATAGTGGTTCTAATAAAAAAAATTCAATAATACTCACTCCATAAAGTCTTGCATTCTGTAACGATGTGGATCTCCCAGTGAGCGTTATTGATTCTTTTGGAACTAACTGTACCATAAATTTCTCAGATTTCTGGTCATTCTTCATCTCAAGATCGACTGATTTTGGATTAAATATCGAGTCGAGATTGAGTTCAGCACTTTTTCCCTGATAAACTACATAAACTACTAACTGAGTTTTATTGATAATTCTGAAAAAACATTCACTCAAATTGTTTCCATTGTGAAGTACTGAATGTCTGAACATAATAGTATCACTACTGGCATTACCGAGGAAAATAGAGTTAGAATATATATCCGTCTTATATGAAAAGCTCAGTGATGATTCAGATTCGAAATTCAAAGTATCATTTGTAATTCTAATTGTGAAAAAATTTAGATTGGATGGATTATTTAAAATTAAAAATAAGTTTGGCTAATATAATTGATTTGTCAATCCCCAACTTATACCAAGTAAGATTTTACTTCTTATTCTATTTCGTGATGAATATGTCCAGTTAAAAAACAGGGAAAATCTCATAGAAATCTGCCTTGAATCATTTTCTAACCAGTAAAAGTTTGTTTTTCGAGTTCGTTTGAATGTTCAATGATAAGGCCAAAAAATCGAATCAAATTTTTTGGGGAAAGCTAAATTGTTACATTCTTGTATTTATAATAAATCTCAAGTAATTTCGAAAATTAATTTCACGCATGAATTGAATCTTATGTTTTGATGAGAATTCAGGGATTGACAAAGAATAAATTTAAAAATTTTTGCAAATATTTTTCAAAACCTTTCTTCATGCTCAAATGTAACAACTTTTCCTTTTTCCAACTGAAATCTGATTATACCAGCGGAAGCCATGTCTCCAATCTGTTTGACTTCATTCAAATAAGCCAATTCCCTGCCCGGATATTTGAGACTAGCGTTCACTTTTTGATATAGCGGAGCATCACTTCTTTCGAACTCAAAAAATCCGAGGATCTCTTTGGCTTCCCTGCCATAAAAATCTATCCCAGTCAACTCAACTTTCAAATGTTCAAGCTTTTTTTTAACAATTGAAAAATCGAAATCTAGTTCGAAATCATAGTTAAAATCAAAAGTAGACGCCTCCACAATAAATACATTCTCGAATTTCAACTTAAATGGTTGAAATTTCGTGATATTTATTTTTGCATAGTGTAAAAGATGTATTCTATTTTTGAGATCATTATTCCATGTTATAGTCAACTCACTTTTGCTGTTATGATAAGGCCTGAAAAGAAAACTATTTCTTTTGTCAGAAGGATAAACGAATCATTTATTCATAATCTTAATTGAAGAGAATAGCCAATAGATTGAATTGCTTTAAAAAGAATCCAATGAACATTCACTTGTCCAAAATTAAATTAAAATATCCAATTAACATCTTTAAATTTGCTGATATGACTCCATTTCACAAGCTGCTATTTTAATTCTTAACATAGAATATCATTCTTGTATATCAAGTTATTTAAAAGTTTTCCTGTCTATCTATCTGACCTTCTATAGGGTCGGCTCCTGAACATGATAGAGACTCAAGACTGGTTTCATTCGAACCAGAATGGCCTTAACCGGAACGAGAAGGTAAAATTTTCCCTGAAAAGTGATCAGTGGCCAAGTTACCTAATTAAATTTAGCCGAACTTATGCTTTTCTATAAGATAATTTAAAAGGGCTTTGTTAGCTGCATAGCGACCAAGACCTTTGCTAGTTAATAAATGATATTCAATTGAGCATTTTTAAATAACATTAAAATGTTAGTTGCAGCTTCCAAGTTGAATTTATCAATCGATTTTAACAAAGATCATGGTTCATTTCATGCATCAAACTTTTTTGCTATTCTATAAGATTAAAAAGATAAATAAACGATCAATTGATCCTACTGACACTAGAAATAGTTTCTTTCTGAGTTGAGTATAATAAACGATCTTTGTATTATATCTCGGAAACTGAGTTGAGTTTAATTCAGCTGAAATCGAAAAATTGATAAATTTTATTGTCTCTTTCCTTTCGTGATTTAAAGATATTTTTCCAATCAATTTGATTGATTCTTGTTTAGTTTGCGGTAACTTATAGTTAATGGTAAGGTTAACATTTCTCTGACCTTCTCCATCATACTCATGAATATAATCAACCTTGACTTCAATAAGATGGGGAAAATGAATTTCTAGTTCTCGATGAGACTTTTGTCTATCTACATAATGATCTGCCAGACGAGCATTGTATGTATTTATAGGCGTTTGAACTTTGAAACTCAAATCTCTTATCGCCTCTGTTGGTGTCAATACCAGAAATTCTGCCGCTAATTCTCTATTGATTTTAGAATTTAATGCAGTAATTTTGATGATCCATTTTTTCATTAATTTAGAGGCTTTTGGCGGCTTTTCCAATAAAAATTCAATCGCATTCATTGTTTTATCATTTTTAGAAAAATAAATTTCGAAGTTTGGTAGCGGAGAGTTTTCAAAAGGCATTATGACTTTACATATCGATAGACCTGTTATTTAAGAAAATATTTTAAAACTATTGACTAAACGGTTTTCAAATATTTTAAATAAATGATTGGCAATAATACCATAGAATTCTTTACAGGACGTCTTCTCTTCTTTATCCCAAAAATCATAACTTTTCTTATGTTTTCCGTTGGGATCAACCAATCGAGTGGTTTGTATAAATTCAAAAAGAGTTTGATTGTCTTTCAGTAAATTTAGTTTAGCCTTCAATAAACGATTATTTTTAGTCTCAATCAAAGCATCGATAAAAGGTGTGAGTATTAATTGCATTCGGTATTCAAAGCCTGGTCTATAATTCCCTAAATGTAAGTTGATACCAGCTGATATTTCAGACAAAACTGAACGCGTCGATTTAATTTTTAGAATTTTTGACTTTGGATTAGTAGTTTTATTACTGTAAATCGCTTTGACATCAGCCAGAACAGTATTATTCAGGTGAATTATCATTGGAAAGCCGTTTAAATTAGGTATTTCTAATAAATTATCTAACAGAATAGCTCCTAAAGCACTATCTGAAGATTCCGCACCAGACAAATTTATGAGACTTTTAAACAAGATACTACTGATTAGGTGCATGTCTTCCATTACATCTACAAATAGGACATTATTGCCAGCAATTTTTAAAGATAATTGCAGAGTAATATTTTGTGAATGTTTTGGATCCTTCATGTGTTCGAATAATTTTATAAATTCTTCAGCTATTTGAAAAAATATTTTTGGTCCTGATTTTATTCGGTCCATAAATTTATTGATATGGTCATTTAATCCAACGTGTTTGATACTTATTTCCAATATTTCTATATCCCTTCCTGAAATAATAATATCTTAAGAAAATCATGTCTAAAAAACATAAATCTGTATAATTTGTGTGATATCGCGAAGAAGTATCTACTTTACAAAGATTAACAGAAAAGCCCACTAAAACTTTGATCTTTAAAATGGGCTTTTCTATTATATAAATGATTTGCATAAAATTCATGCGATTTCCCACAAACCATGCCTGAACAGAATGTTTGATAAAAATTTTAATATAAATTTACCATTAACTGGAACCACAACATTAAATTTTAACCAACTCGGGACAATTGATCCTTTAGGATGAATTAAATCGGCTTCAATTTTCGCCCCTCCTATCGAAAAAGCTATATTACGGGTTATTACGATTGGGAAAAGTGGTGAATTTGGTTCTTCAAATTTTCCTGGATATGACTCTGAAATGTTCGCAAGATAAGTATTTGAAAATTTCTTGACATTTCTGATATGAGTATTTATATAAGTTTCAATTTCATTGTCTTTAATCGAGTTAATTAGTTTCCATTGTTCAGCGGTGGGTCCGGACATGACAACTGACTTATAGGCAGCGATACGAATGTCAATATCTTCAATATCTGTGAGTAGGATTTCAACTAATTTTTCTCGAATATCATCATTAGATATTTTGGATAAGGTCTGAATAACAGCCATTCTTACTCCAGAGTCCATTGTCTTATTCGTGACCACACCTAATAAACTGTTCTGCACTAAATCAGAAGGTTTTCTTATTATATTTTCTAAAGATTTTATTGATGTAATTCTTTCTAAATTGCAGTCAGAATTTCGTAATTTTATGAGCAAAATATCAACCGATCGCTTGACTGCAGTATTTTTTTCACACAACTCTTGAATTTCGCAAAATCTTTTGATCAGTAGAGAAATGGCTAACAGTAAATGTCTTGCAGTTTCTTTAGATTCTAATAAAGGTAATAATGCATTCACTGTTCTATCGGTTGGTTTGGATTTAAGTGCTATTAAAGCAAAGAGAACTGTTCCTCGAGTTTGACTAAATTCGTTATTATTAAAGGCCTTAACTATTGTCTGAATGGAGGCATCACTCGATGCAAAAGCTGAAGCACTTATGAAAAGGTCTCTCAATTTAGGAGAAGAACAAATTTCTCCTGATTTGACAGCTGTGTCAATACGTTCTGTCGCCGATTCTGATAGACTTTTCAGTAATTGAACTAAACTATAAAAGGTTTTTGTTGTTTCAGGTGATATATTATCACCACTAACTTGAGAACAAAGAGTTACCAATAGATAGAGAACATCTGATTCTACGGCTTCTTTCTGTTCATCCTTTCTTCTGCTGATATATGAAGCTTGTGGAGCAGTAAATGATTTTGATTCAGTTGAAGTTGATTTTATTTTTCCAACTAATTCGAGATTTAATGAAGAGATAACTATAGAGTTTTCCTGAAATATCAGAGTGTTTTGTTCAAAACAATTGACACGAGATATGATTCCATCTTTTATGTATTGAGTACAACTTGAATCTGATGTCAAAATTGGGAACCTTTTCATGAATAACTCGGTTAGAATTGAATGCGAGGGCGAATTGAATCCGAAGAGATTTTCACTCCTATGCTCGCATTTGTCAAAAGCCTTCCACTTTTGAATTTTTATTACAGTCGAATCATTACTTTTAAGTGGTTTATAATATGTGAGACAATGGCCTAAGTAATCGTCTTCGTAAACATCTGTCGAATCGGACACCGTTTGAGCTGACATTTGTAGAGCCGATATTATAGCCTTTTTTATATTTAAAGTCCAAATTTCTTCGCTATCTGTCAGACAAAAGCCTAACACTTTTCCATTAAAAGAAATAAATTTTAAGGGATTCGATTCTAACTGTTCTGATAGTTCTTCTGTATTTGGTATTCCACTGAACACTACTTTTCGCAATTGGAGTGAATATTCACAGATATTTTGAACAGTGATCTCAACTTGAGCTTTGATGCCAACTGATTGAGTTTCCTTAACATTTATTAATGTCCTTGACTCAAGATTATAGATATAGGACCTGCCAATTTCAGATAGAATCAATTGAGAGATATTTGCTGGACATGATTTGACGCAATTTTTTTCGATATTAATGTGGTCAATTGCATCTAAAAATAAGATAAAATATATCTTCATGAGGAAAAGTGATTAAAAAAAGCTTAAAATTTCAAAATATTTTTTGAAATATATTTGCAATCACTATTTATATGTATAAATTCATTTTTATAGTAAAATATAAACAATTATTTAGTTAAAATTTAATGGGTAAAAAATAATTGCTTTTTTGAATCGCAGCTATTTTACTTATACGGTTACAAGATCTCCAGTTTCTGAGAATAACCTCCAGTCTTCAGTCCAAAACCTTCCCTGAAGGTGAAATCTCCAGTTTTTGACTTAAAATTCCACTGAAATTATAATCTTATGGAAATTGAGTCTACCCAAATTTAAAATATAGATTTTGGGGGGGGGGGACTAGTAATTTCATAGAAGTGATATGAATGAAACTAGAATTACAAGCACAGCATTGACTTTGCGAATGATGTAGAAATTCTGGTAGAAAAACTGAAGCCAGCTGAGAAAGAAAATCTGAAATCGTCTTTTTAAAAAGATCTAATGTAATTTAGAATACAATCATTTAATTATTCTCCAGTTTTACTGATTAATATCCAGTTTTTCACTTATTTCACTGAGAGATGGTCCTTTGTCCCCCTTTGAAATTTTGCTCCAGTTTTCAGTTCTTAGAAATCTGGCAACCGTATCACTCAATCATCACTCAGTATTAGATCATCAAAATTAGAACATTTTTATTCGCTTTATATTTTCAATTCGATAAAAAAATATTAAAATATATTACCTGTATATTCACTGGAAAATATGGATACTAGTGCTATGTTCACGAAAAATAACTTCATTTTTTAAAATTTTTTACTTGAATACGACATAAATACGAAAAAACATAAATAAATAGCATAAATAATATAATATTCACATCTATTTTATTATATGACAACAAAATAATCTTGAATATTTGAGTTATTGAATGGTATTGAACAAAGTCGAGTTCTCTCATGTGAACACTACAATTAATCCATCTCTCATACTTGCGTTTGAATCTTGCAATCATTTGAGACAAGGCTACCAAAAAACTTTATAATCACCCTAGATAAATGAATTTCAGATAATAATTGTATAAATCCCTAAGCAATTAATCATGCTATTAGCAAAAAGAATAAATAAACTCATTAAACGTATCTTGAGTGGACATAACTCAAGTATTTCAAGAGGTATGAAATTATCGTAATGGAAAATGGTTTGGTTTTCTGTTTATACAAATAAATGTTATTTTGAATGCAATTTAAAAGTGAGTAATAATTAATAAATAGCTATCTTTTTGAAACTCATTCAGATTTAAAATAAACAGACAAAAAATTTATTGTTCAAAGAATACTGTTGTAAATTTCAAAACTTCGACCATATTTAGGTCCAAAAATAGATGAAATTGACAGTTATCTAAATTTTCACATAAAAATTACCGAACCCTCAACTGTTGACTCAAAAACAACTATTCGTCCGAAGACATCATAATTCAAAGAATCAGAACTTTGTTTTTCAGCTCTTAATGTTATCAAAATTAATGAGAGTACATAAAAATAATTGATTGAATATTTGTATTTTATTTGGTTCGAAGATTTTTTCCATTTCTTTTTATTATTCATTGCTCTTATTTTTTTCTCAAATATTTCTGTATTTATTTCACAGTTTATTTGATAAATAGATCACTCACTCAAGTTTTTTATACCAATTACATATTGTCCTAAAACTTGATACATTAGAGATATTTTCCAATTTTCTCGTATGTAAACCTTTGAAATATACTCCATTATTTTGTTCGATTTTTTAGGTTCATTTTCATTCATTCATAGAAATGACGAGTAAAATAATAAATAGAGATTTCAATTGATCTGTGAAAGAGAAGTGTTTTTCTCAAACCTAAATCACAGAACTTTTAGAAAAAAAATACATTCGTTTTGTCTTTGATTTTTATTTCTATCAAAACTGAAGTTTTTTTATCCACTAAACAAACTTTATTCACCATTAATTCAAAAACTTTCTGGAAGTGTATAATTATTATCATTAAGGGAAACGATTGTATATTTTTCTCAAGTTATGCACGCTTTTCATTATTGTTCCGGGTGCCAGGTCAGTACTACCCAAAAACCGGAGAAAAATATCAAAGGGTCCCCCCTTATAAACAAAAAACCGAAATAAATACAACAATTTCTCACAGTCAAAAAATATTTATTAGTTAATGCTTAAAG
>JAQFXV010001633.1:0-12777 GCA_034694065.1 Camisia spinifer | reverse complement strand
ATCATCGATGGTCTTAACATTTTTCCATTAGGCAAAGCGGCCCTTATCTCGAATCTTCCATAAGTAAAACCTTCTTTGGTTATTATTTTTCCTGACGTATAATCTTTATCCAAATGTTTCTCATATATCGCTGCTATCGCAAGAGTGCCATCAATTAATTTAAGATTTCTTGAACTATTTGTGTTACAGTTGAGTTGATGGACACCATTACCTATTCAGAGAAAAATATAGAATAAAATATTTATCAATCAAGGGACAACAATACCCGGAACGTCCAGGAGAATCCTCGAGTAGAGGGTATATCTCTCGTCTCCCAGATGAGTACATTCCGGGAGGAGATTCCCCGCAACGCACAGATATCAATAATAGTCTTAAAATGAATTTATCATTTCATATATCTTACAAACGTTATATTAATAAATTTTAGTAATACTGCGTACAACTTTGAATCTATTATATTTATTCCATTTTATACATATATTAATCAGCACATAGTATCACTATTGTTACGAAAGAAAAATACAGAGTTTTTCAAAAATTAAAAATAAATTATTTTATCTAAATTTAGTTTAAAAATCGTAAAATTCTTGTAGAAAATATGAAATAGCTTAAGGTTTAGTATTCTTAGACTTAAAATTTTGAAAAGATCCATAAAAATCGCTCAATGAGCTGCATACGGCCTGCGGACCCCAAAAACTCATTTGAAATTTTCAATTGAGCTTGAGTTGAAGTTAAATTTTTTCATTTTAACAAATTAACTTAATTGATGTTTGAGTTAGAGTTTTTTGAGGGAAAATCTTTGTGTTTGAGTTAACTCAAAAAGCACTAACACAGACAGACAAATTTTGTAAATTATTATATATATATTTTACTAACCATTACATGGAATAACATCATTAATAATATCCCATTTCTCTGAATCCATGGTTTGATTTTCAAATTCGTCATTCCAATGTAGTTTCCAATGTCCCTCAGATTCTTTCATTAATATCATGATTAATATTATCAAATAGATCATTATTATATTTAGATAATTTTGCTTCATTTTTCAATATAATAATTAAAAGCCTGACTTGCTTTCTATTCTTCAGTTTTATTTGAGTGATCAAACATTTATTGGCTCATTATTAATTGTATTAATTGTATTAAACATTATTATTAGTCCTATTTTCTTATCATTAAAAGTTGTTTATTTTTTAACATATAAAAGGAAGTATAGAAATAAATAGTCTAAATATATAACATAACTTTTTCATATGATGTTTGATTAATTGGAATTTTACTTGAATCATTTAATGCCCATATTTATAATCAGTTCAAATCTACGATTAAGTGTGAAATGCATAAAATAAAATTGAATATCTTTAATAAATATTGCGAATCAAATATATCAAAACAAGACTATTATATGATAATCAATTTGAGTCAAATATCGAGATATTTTTTGCTATAAATCTTGTTATACGTGTGATGTCAAACTCTTTACTGCATTTGTAACTAATAAAATGTAACATTTGGGGACCACTGCTCTTAATGACTAAAAATTGACATAATATATAGGCTTCAATTGATAGCATACAGATTTTGAGGCATTAGAGGTGGAGTTGGAGTTAGTTTTAAAGTAAAGAGGAGGACCTGTTATAGGTGATAGACATTCTTCATCATAAATGAAAATTGATAGTAATATTATAGTAAAACGAAATTGCATACAAACTTTGAAACAGATATTAGTTACCCGTGAGATATTAATTATATTTAATTTTTTATGCTCTATTCATATCCAATTGAAATTACATTTTATTCACTTTGCAATAAGTTTATAATTAGGAGATATAGTGTGCACACAAACGACATGTAAAACTTACTGCAGAAGTTATTCATCGAAACATGGCTTTTATACTTTCTATTACATTGATAGATAGATAGATATTTGACAATCAATTAAAGGGTTTCAGGATCTTCTTGTTAAACAATGACTCAATTAATCAACCAGAAATACATTGAAAGGATATTCAACAGAATTATTTTAGAAGGAAATCACTGTAATATTCTAATTGAAAATGGTGTTGGATTAGAGATGAAAAATAAGAGATAAAGATTAGAGGAATGAAGTGGAGTTGGAGTTAGGATTTTTCAAATTATGGTAAATTACACTAATAATAACTATGTTTTTTGAACTTTTCACTGATTGAGTCAGATTTTTCTTACCACTGATGAAAATTTAGGATAATTTTTCAATGAAATGAAATAAAAGTTTGATAAAAAGTTTCCCTCAATTCAAGTCATGAAAATACTATTTAACTTTTTTTGTACTGAAAAATATTTGTAAGATATTTGCTGTTAAGTCTGAAACTTAATATAGATAGCACTGCATTGAGCAAAACAAACTTAACTACAACAACATGGTATTGCACAATAAAATACCAACTTTTACTTGCATTATTATCTGAAATATATGTTATCACATTCTTCAGTAAGATATAAGTAAGCGAAATATTAATGTTCAACTTAAACATTCAGTTTGTATGACATCAAAGTGTATGATTTTGTGAAACTTAATGCAAATTCACTTTGAATAATTAAAATTGATTTTAATAATGGAAGCGAGAATTAAAGAAAATAAAATAACTTTACCAATCGGTACACTTATTAGTTTTAAAATGATTGGTAAAAATCGGAACAAAATTCATGTAAAACTAATGGATAGCGAAAATGCGTCGAAATTTTTCGCAATTTTCAGTGAAAATAATGTTGATTTTGTTATAGAGGTTGATAACAGTCAATCAATTTATGGCATCGGATATATGCTAACTATTAATGATAATTACTATGATTATTATTTGGGCCCGGGAGAGACTTGGGTTATGGAAACACTTTATAGTAAAGGTCAAAAATTGCATTTTATTAGTCAGGAAACACAAGAAGGAGAAGTAATACTGGCTAAAACAGCAGCAAAAATGAATATCAATATTGAAGAGGTGGCCAATATTTGCAGTAAAATTGTATTCGATTTTGAGGTTGAAAAGATAGCTGAGAAACCTCCTCCTCCACCTCCTGTTCAACAAATGTTTGGTGGCGTTCAACCTATGTCTTTATCTGCTAGAAGTTTGGGTCCACCCAAAAGTCTATCCGCAAAACGAAGTTTAGGTTCTAATTCTGGCACAACATTTGGTAGTTTAAGTTCAACTCAAACATCTGGTACTTCTTTATCAGCATTTAGTTTTGGTGTCATTCCTGATGGAATCAGTCAAACATCTGAGAGATCATATCAACCTCAGGCTCAATCTCTCGCTAAACCCATACCAACGCCTTCAATGACTTTTGGATATAATCAAGACAATAATGTCTGTGATGGTAATAAAAGTGGAACAACAAATATTTATGATAATAAGGGTGAAAAAGGGGTTATTTGTTTTGGTGAACAATCGAATCAGATATATAGCACTTATTCTGGATTTGTTAAAGACAGAAATCTTATTATCAAACCTTTTACTGTCGAAATGCGCATATCTGTTGAAAATTAAATTTTTAATTATGATTAAGTATTTTTTGATAATTCCTGATCTCAAAATTGTGTTTTAATTCATGTCCAATCATTTTTACTTAACTGACTTTTAAAAGATGTCCCAAAACCTAAATATTTCAATCACATCATTGTTGTAATTAATTTAGAGAATTTATATTTATTTATAAAATATATATATAATTGTCTGAATAATCATTAAAATAATCATAATCAGTATAATTGTAATAATTTGATTACGAAATACAATAAAAATAAATAAATTAATATGTCTGATAAATACTCAAAGCTTAAGTAATTTATGTTTTGATATTTTCATAGTATCTGACTTAGAAGAGCTGTAAACTCAGAGTAAAGGTTAGTAAAAGTTACCTTAAAAATCATCATATTTTAAATTTGGTTTGATCTCAGTACTCAAGCTTAAAATTATTGCACAGTTTGTATTAAATCCTAACTTTTTTGGTTCTATTAGCGAATAATTATGTCTGTTTGATTAACAAAAAAAGGGATCGGTAGTAGCTTGATCAATGTTGAAGATGTCATAGCTTCTGATCTTTTTAGGAATCATTAGTAGACAAACGGCAATCTCTTCATCTCCCTTATCATATAGTTTTATGTTGTTTCAATTTCATTATATATCCCCAAAATTTGAAATAATAATCTGTTACAGTTTGTAGTTTTGTTTATTAACAATATTAAACATTTAATTATAACTGACTCAAATTCAATTATAATAAACAGATTAGTATTATTATTAACAATATTTTTGATTATACAATTATTAATTTTTTATTTTTAAAAATAAAATGATTTTGTTTGAAGTTTTATATTCATGTTTTATGAAAATCTGAAGCGATATTAAAAATGTCAAATTTTGAGTCCTTGAAATACTTGTAACTGAATTGCATTAATTTTTGAAGTTTAAAAAATATCTGACTTTAAACTTACTCAAACTTATAATTTTTTCAACCGTATTATGAAATCAGGAAAAAATACTCTTTCAGTAATTATGAAAATTAAAATCTTATAACTTCAATGATCAAAGAAATGTATAACAATGTTTCAAAATATTAATTATGATTTAGAATTAAAAGTTTTGGTTTAAAGTTTGGTCAGAAATAACTCACTGATAAAATTCAAAATTCTAGTTTCAGATAAAGTTTAGAGACTTTTTGAAAATAGCATTTAAAAATATGTTACGATAACAGCAGCTAATATTCATAACTCAAATTCAAATCTCAATTTAAAGATTATAATTCGAATTTGTTAATAAAATTCAAAAATTTATTGCTTATATTTAAACTCCAAGAATTTGATTTAAAAGGAAAATTAGGGGTCGAATCTTTGACAATTTTATATTTTTTAGATTCTCGAAAATCTGGTCTATTAATTAGAGATAATATATTAAACTATTATAACCAGGAATTTATAAAGAATTGTAACCAGATTCAAATAAGTTGAAAATAATTAAACTTTACAAAACATAACAGTCAGTCACCGTTACTTATTATCTCTGACACGAGAAATAACACAACAAAGAATACACGCGAATATAAGAGCAATTATTTGAATTGTGATAAGTAAAGCCCCGATTATTATATTCCACTGCCATTTCTCTCTTATAAATCCTTCAAACTTATGAATACATCCGTAAGTATAGATTTCATCTGAAAAGTTGATCTCTTCTTCAGAAGTGATGTTATTCACTTTTGATAAACAACTAACCGATGAAGATTCACAACATGAATGTGGAATCTTATAAAACTTGAGCTCAACAGAACCAATTCCTCTTTCAAATCCAGTCGATATATTATGATTAAGGCCTGAATATATCCAATCTTCGGGTCCAACAGCTCCACAACATTCAAAATCACGTTGAATACGATCGACAAGCATTTCAACTGCATTTGTTTGTCCCAAACCATAATCAACACGAATTAGTTTTGTTGTCTCCCTTTTTATCTTTTCCCAAACTTTATCCTCATTATGAATGACCCAAAATAGTGAAGCACTGCATACGACACATATCGTTACGCAAAAGACAATATAAGTTCCCAAAAGACAAGAAGACTCTCTGACAGCACCACAACATCCTAGAAATCCAAAGATAGTCACAAGACCACCAATTATTGATAGGACAATGAATGGCGTTATGTAATGCTGTCCGACTTCGTTCAGATCGAGATAATTCTGTGAATCCATTAATAGATATGCTGAGAAACACATAATTAATAATCCCAACAAACAAAACAAAAGGTTGTAAATAATGACTACATATTTAATAAACGGAAGCATTATTTAAAGGCGAAGATTGAAATAATAATGAATTTATGGATTGAAATATTTGAGAGTTTTATTTTCAAACCTATCTGTAATGCAGACACATTTCTTATATTCAGATTAACTTATATATAGTTTAGTGAAGATAAACAAAATAATATTTATATAATAAAGTGCAAATATTTCTTTAAATAGATTTTTAAGCATACAAATTATTTTTACAAAATATACTAATTCAATTTTTGGTAATTTTAAAACTAATTCATTCAAAATTTATCAGAATAAGAGTTTTATTTATTCTGATAATTTTGACAAATGGGTCATAATTTTGTCCTCATTCAAGGTCTTCAATAGTTAGTTAGCCTGTAATCGCGAGAGTCAGCCTATCTTCTAAATTCCCTTTATTTTTATCATTTTCTAAACATTTTTCAATGGCATAAAAACATAAATTCATTTTCAGTATAAGTTCAGTTTTGAAGCAAAATTCAGATTTTTAGTCTAAAAATTCTATCACTTTAGTCATTGAAATATTTTATAGCAGATTAAGCAGATTTTTAAAGAATATATTTTCAATAAACTCATTATTATTCACTGATTTGAATCCTTAACGGGAAGTTATCTCACTAGTCAACAAAAAATTAAAAACGATCTGATATGTGGTTTTCTTTTTCATTTAGCGCTATTGAAGCACAACCTGTTTAGTGAATATGTAATTCATTAAGAGATAACGATGTAAATGAACATTTATTTCAAATTTTGTTCATTTTTCGTACATTTTAGAAAAAATTTATGTTGAAATAGTTATTTATAAAATACTAATGAGAAGTTATTAAAATAATTTAAGTATTTAGAAAAGTCAAGTACTTGTATAGATATATAACAAGAAAATAAATATTAAGGTCCAGTAGATGTTTAGCAAAATCTGTCAGATTATTTGATAGTGATTTTATTGAATTTAGTTGAGTTTCAGTGAAAATTAGATAAAGTATTGATGATATGGTGTATTTCTCCAAAAATAAAGGCTCAAATACATAATCCTAAAGGTTAAGGCCAGAGAAACTGAATTAAAAGACAAAACTTTGAGACCCTAATTTTCCTTACATTACATATAAACTGAATCTATTCAAAAATGGGGATTGATTTTCGAGATTTTCAGTTTTCTTAAAACTAGTGGAAATTTGTTCTCTATTATCTGTTTGGAAGCATATAAAAAATTCTTTTGAGGATTATGTTTTCGAGCCATCGGTTCAGGAATTATATCAGAACAAAAAGTAGATTTTGATTTATATAAGAATCTAGAGTACAAACGGATTATTAAATTGTTTTGTAAATAAATATTAATACAAAATCCTGCAGTAATTCAGGAAAATAACCAAAAATGAATAAAGAAATATAATCTAAAACTCCACCGCATTTATAGTAAATTTTAGGCTCTTCTAGAGTTATGGCATTAATCATAGCATTAACTACTTCTTCGGTTTGTTTTCTTGAAAATTTAAGCACCAGTTTAGTTGTTTTGTCGAATCTTTTACGCCATTTCTCGTCATATACTTCTTGAACATCATTCGAAGTTTGATCCCATACTGAATCGATATTTTTCTTAATTGTATTCCAATCAGCGATTGGTGTTCTGTATAGAGTTGGCTCAATTGTTATTACTTTGATATTGAAACTGTTTAACTCTCTTCTTAATGCGTCTGAAAATGACTTCACAGCATGTTTAGACATACAATAACTTGAAAGACCCGGTAATGTGAGTCGACCTTTAAATTAAATTCAAATAAATTGTCATTTATTTGAATACAAACCTTTATAAATCAGATATAATGACTTAAAATGGCATTTATATTGGGGAATAACTATAGTTAGGCTTCAATTTTAGTAATAAACACTCACTGAACTAGAAGTTTTATTTACTTTTTAAGTATGAGATCAAGTTAGTTAAGATAAAATCAATTCAAGAATGAAAATTTTTTTAGACTTCCGATAATTACAAAAATATACTAAAATTATATTTCTCACAAGTGAGTGAATATAACTATCATTATATCACATAATACTAACCATTTATGATGTTCAGTAGCAGAGAATTTAAACTGTAATGTTAACAAAATTTTGGTACTGAATATCACCAAAACCCTTAAACGACTGTTTATGGTCTTTTAACACTTAACTAATCTTTTATATTAATCCCTTCAAAAAAGATCACTTATTTAAATTTATTTTTAATAACTTCAATACTATTTTGAGCGAAAATAAGGGAAAACTATTGAATCAAAGGATGAACTTAAAATTCACTTTTGCTATATTAGAATAGAGAATGTTTTAAATCAACTTAAGTTTCATTCAATAGTCAAAAATTTTGACTCAAAATATCATTATTTATAGAGTGCTTCCTATTCTTGAATGAGGTTGAGTTCTGAAGGGCTTAAAAGCAATTAAAAAAGTTGCAGAATCTTTATCAACAAATTCAAAAGAGTGATCTTTTCGCAGGAAACCACTGAATTCTAGAAATAACAAAATTCTTAAGATGGTTTTTCCAGTATTTGATTCAAATTTTGTTAATCAAAATCAAAAATATAAAACTAATAAACATAGCGAAACATTTGTGAGCTAATGACTGACCTGCAACACTCGCAACATTGATAATTCTTCCATTCGATCGCCTCAATAAAGGTAATGATAATTTTGATACTCTGACAGCTCCAAAAACATTGACAGAAAATACTTTCAACAGTTCGTTTATATCATGTCCCCATTCAATGGGTGTATTAATAACAATACCGGCATTATTAACAACAGCCCATAATTCATAATCAGAATTTTTAATTTCATTGATAACATTTGAAACTTCATCAAAGTTTGTGACATCCATTTTACGTATTTTAAGTCTATCAGAACAAACAGACTGCAAGTCCTTAGCTCCGATTCCATCGGGAAATAAGACTCCGGCAAATACATGATAACCTAATTTATCGATTTCTACCGCCAATTGATGACCAAAACCTGTGTCACAACCAGTGATCAGAACCGAACGATCCTTTGCTGATATTTTAGTTGAGAAAAATAATTCATATATTTTGTTTGAGACAATCCATGAAATTATAAAAGAAATTGTAGAAACAGAGATTAATTGAAATAATGGGAAATTTTTGGTCACATTGTAAATGATTAAAAAATTGATTAACAAAAAACTTATGATAACAAAAACTTTATTGTAACTCATTTTAAAACTTCATTACATTGAAGTGTGATCGCTATGAATCAAATTTTAAGAGGAAACTTTATTTAAGGAAAACTAATATTCGTTTTGATTGTCATATTATAAACTATTATTGTCAGGAAGGGGGAAATTCGACGCTTAAATCAGTTTTGCTCATTCATACGTATCAAAAAGCCAATAGCCTCAGAGTTCAGTTTATTTATCCTTTTCTTTGTTTGATATGCAAGTCTTTTTGCAGCAATCAATTAAATTCATGCTCGCATGCATTTTTTAACACTTGACAATTATTTTTTCCTAACCAGATGAAAATTACCTTAACCTATCTTGTTACATGTGTTTAGCTATCATGCTGAAGATTGCGGTAGTCTTTTCCTTCAAAAGATTCATTTACAAAAACAATTATATTGTAAAAATTTTCACAATACCAGCAGATTTAATTTGAAAATTTCACAAATTTTGAGTTAATTAGTAAAAGATTTCAAAAAAACATTTAGACTGATTAAAAAATCATTGCCGACTGCACCTCAAAACTATGGTTTGATAAAAAAAATCTTTTAAAATGTTCCGAAATTGATGAAGATGTCAAAAGATATAAGTGTGACATTCATTTAACTGACTTTGAGTTATATTCCTTCTGTGTATAAGCAGGTAGTTTAAAAAGCAATTATTCATGATAACAAGGTTTCCCGAATCTTCAAAAATTCTTTATAACAACACTTTTATCTTTTGTAAAGTTATTTGAACTATAATTATTTTATATCTTATCTGCACCTTACTAAAATTCCATCTTTCTCAACTAATTATCATTTGATAGGGAACCATTTGATAGGGAATGGCTAAAGTCACGCACTGACCTTAGGTTAGGTTAGGTTAGTCCATTATGGACTATTAATACAATAAAATATTGCCTCAAGGTCAGTGCGTCAGTTTAGCAAAAATTCTATCTTTTATAAGGGCGTTGAATTGTATAATAGGCTGTCATATAGTACTCGATCGAGTATTAGTTTGAATAGGTTTGCGATCGATTCGTTTGAATATTTCAAACTGTTTTAATGATTATTGTTATTATTTAATTAGATTTTATTGTTTTAATAGTTTATAAACTGAGCTCATGTTAAGAATGATATCCTTGTGATGTTAAGTTGATTCTCAATATAATAAAGTTTTCCATTTCCACTACATTGAGCTAAATTAGAATCTTTGTGACATCGCATAGTACATTATTCTTTGTTCACTTGTTAAAAACAACAAAATCGTTGGGTTTGAATCCAGACAAACACATTTTATACCCCTTAAACATTGAATTAAAGCAATTATCTAACCTATCAAATATGATAATTACTAATGACTGTAAAGCTTTCCATCAATGATAATGAATTTATGATTAATTAGAGTATCTATAGTTATATGGTCAATTATTAAAAAAGTCTTAGTTTTAGAGTATTTTGAATTTCAAATAATGGGAAAATATTTATGACAATTAGAGAATCAGGGGATTAAAACAGGGATTTGACATTTTGAAATTTGACATAACGAAGTGCTCTCGGTCAAAATACACGAGAGAAATTCATAAAATTTAATTTTTTCGACGACTATTTAAAAGATTAAAGATAGAAAGTATGTATCAATATTATGTTGTTCAAAAGTTTGTTTGTCTGTCTGTTTGTGTGACTCTTTATAGACTCGGATCCTGGACATGACAGAGACTCGAGACCGGTGTCATTAGAAACAGTATGAATTGAACACAAAGAAAGAATTTGTCCCGAAGAAGCCAAGTTACCGAACTAATTCTTTTCTATGGGAAATTTTTAATATGCTTTATTATTGCTCGCGTAGCGAACAAAACCCAGTCTAGTTTTTAATAATACCTGCATAATTCGCCATATTAACGACACGACCGCCTGATTTTCTCAATAAAGGCAAACAAAACTTCGTAACTCTGACCAAACCGAGAACATTGACCGCAAATACTTTTCAAATACTTCGATATCACTTCCCATTTCGGTCACAGAATAGTAAGAAATTCCGGCATTATTTAAAGCAGCCCACAGATCAAGATCAGAGGCTTCGATCTCTTTGACCACATTCTTTACATCTTCGACTTTAGTCACATCTAATTTAACAACTTTGAGAAGTTTCGAGCAATTATCAGCGCTTTCGCATGATAAAACCGAAGGGTTGAGTAGTGGTGGTTGATAAGTATTAAAAGTTGATACATGAAATTGCATAATTTGATTCATAAATTTTGACAGTTTTGTATAATTAGCATAAAAGTTATGATAAAGCATTAATTATGTGCAAGAATTTTCACAACATATACAGTAATAGTAGTCATTCAAATGGATAATTTTATTTTCAAATCATACCAAAACTTTGAAAGCTTTAAATAGAATTTTATTTTTAATTCTACCGAAATATGAAATAGGGGTTTTTCAAACCTGAAACCTCTGAAATAATAAAAAATGGACTTTTGAAATTATTATAAATTTCTATTTTTATTAATAATTGAAAATAATTTACTTTAAATCTTTTGTAAAATGCAGGTTAAAACTATTTAGTTCTGAAAATCTGCAAAATTCTCTTCCAAGCACTTCCGGCCAAAACAAAATCGTGAGCGGATTCCGAAACGAGACCCAAAGCCCATAAGGCATACTTTTCTCCCGGACCCGAACACTTGTAATACAATTCGGGTTCGCATTGAGTAATAGCTTCTTCCTGTGCGTCAATCACTTCATGTATTTGTGGTCTCGATATAATAATATTCAATTCTAAGCGAGCCTTCAATTTATCGCAAAACTTTTCTCCGCCGTAATCATCACGAACTTGTGGGTCAGTTCTATCCCATAAATCGTCAATTGATTTTGAGAGCAGGTTTACGTCCATTATTGGAGTTCGATATAAGTTGGGCTCAATTGTTATAACTTTAACACCAAATCTAGACATTTCTCTGCGGAGTCCGTCTGAGAACGAACGGACAGCAAATTTCGACATACAGTAAGCATTTATTCCCCAGAAATTGAATCGACCTTAAAATTAAAATTATTTTCTATCAATTTTTAGATTAAAATATTGCATAAATATATAAAAAGAAAAATTGAAAAATTGAAAAATTGAGATAACATAGAAACTCAATTTAGTTAGTTTGGTTAAGTTAAACTTAATTTGAGTATTGGTCAATATTGGTCAGTATTGGTCAGTATTGGTCAGTATTGGTCAGTATTGGTCAATTTGAATATTGGTCAATTTAAAACAAAAGTCTATTCAAATAGACCTTTAATTATACATTTTGATTACAACCAAACTTTTAACTTTTGAAACAAAAATGATTACAGTTTATAAAGTAAATAAAATTCAAATCATTCTTTAAATATCTATATATTAAGAAATACTAGATTTCTCGTGACTCGTAGACAACGCATAATAAATTATTTTTGGTTCCTTTTTCAAAAACAACAAAAGGCTTGAATTGAGACAAACACATTTATACCCTATAAACATTGAATTGAAGCAATTATCGAACCTATCAAATTTGATAATGACTGTAAAGCTTTCAATCAATGATAATGAATTCATAATTAATTAGAGTATATATAATTATATTGTCAACAACAATGACTGAAATTCATAAATTTTAATTTTTTCGACGACCATTTAAAAGAATAAAGATAGAAAGCATATATGAATTAATAATATCAAGAACAGCACTTTTGAAACCTTTATTGAATTTTATTTTAAAATAAGTTAACTAACA